>JAAGKR010002077.1:0-104501 GCA_011419295.1 Clarias macrocephalus | reverse complement strand
AGACATCTTTATGACCCAAAGACCCAAACAGACAAGCCTTATGATCAGACTACAATCAGCCTGCAGATGGGAACTAACAAAGGAGCTAGCCAGGTACATGCACTGAACAAGTGACACAGTTGCATTAAAAGTGTATAAAGAGGAAAACACTGTTGTTGTTTTCATAATAACACTGTTCATGAAATGAAGTAAAAAATCTCAATGAATGTGGGAAGCAAGGAAGCCAGCTAGGCTAAATAAAACAAGTTAATTGTTGAATGTATAACATCTAAAGATCTAAAGTAGGGCTGCATGATTTGATAAACACATTCCATTGCATTTATTTTGGCACATGGAATTAAATTCACCATTTTGTATTTTTGTATTTAAGCAGTATTTATTTAGGCTAGCACCAAATAATGGCACGAATTATCTCATTAAGGAGATTCATCAATTCAAAATTATTTATTCATCACTTCAAAATTATTTTAAAACTTAAATAATTCCACAGCTCAATACTGTGATTTAAATTTTGTGTGATCTAATTGTGCAGCCTTAACCATTAAGTATAATATGATCATGAATGGGAAACTTTCAGTTTTCCTTTGAAGAAAAAGCCTCATAGATTTGGTGATACTTTTTAGTATTAGTCTCTTTTAAATGTTAAAATTTTTCCTCATGTCATGTCTCATGACATCATCTCTCTAGGCTGGCATGTCCGCCCCGGGTACCAGAAGAGACATTTTCGATCAGAAGACCGCTGTGCAACCTCTGGACAACTCTACTATCTCCCTGCAGATGGGCACCAACAAGGTGGCATCTCAGAAAGGCATGAGCGTGTACGGGCTGGGCAGGCAGGTCTACGACCCCAAATACTGCGCTGCGGCAACAGAACCCATCATCCATGCCAATGGCAGCCAAGGCACAGGCACGAATGGCTCAGAGATCAGTGACAGTGACTATCAGGCAGAATATCAAGAGGAGGAATACCAGGGCAATTACCATGATGAATACAGCGGCCACTACAATGACCAGGGTATCGACTACTAGGTAGAGGTGCATAATTAATCCAAACAGTATTAATGCAATATATTCTCAACAGAGCAAGTCTTTTGCTATCATCATTAGTCTTTGTTTTGTATTAAGGGATGAGAGAAAGTTTGTGAAAGGAGAAGAGTGTTATTGCCTTGGGATCCCTGCCCCTCCTCTAGGTGACCTGTTTTTAAGCTGGCCATGTTTTACTATGGTCATATTTAAATATAAACCATAAAATACATAACACCTGCTATGTTAAGGTTCAGAACATTACTTTTAACTTTTTTTTTATGAAGAATGGAGAACTGTGAAGAAAATATTCCACATTTTCACTATGCAGAATTTGCTAAATGGAAATCCACTTTTTATACCCTGTGATTTCTCTGTTCATTCATTTGTCCTTTCATGCATCTCAGAGTGAGTCAGTCTGAATTGGCAAGTAAGTAAGCTCCACCGATCAGTCTCTGCTTTATTGCAACATATAAGGACTGAGGATGATCTTAAGTTGTGTCAAATAATAAGCAAAGAAAAATGGAGAGAGCAAAAGCCTTTAAACCATTCCATTTGTCTTTTCATGTCACTGGAAGTTGTAGTTTTTTTCACATCTCTAATATGATAAGGCTTTTAGTGTTTTTAAGAGAATCGCTTCATTAAGACTGGATAACCAAGAGTTCTTTTTAGTTTCCTGCTTTTACCAAATAGTTTTATTTGTGCCATAATCTTTTAAAAAAATTGTCTTCTACATTCCACTCCCCCTGTATTTATTGTCATTTTCTCATTTAAACTGTTCTTCTGTCATACGGTTCTTTTTATGAATAAATTGTATGTTAGAAACAAACTCTTTAATGTATTGGTTCTTTGATAGAATCATAAATCTTCAGTCTTGAGGCTACCCTCAAAGAACTTCCAGAAGACTTTTGGATGCGGTTCCATAAGCCAGTGGCCTGAGATTTCTGGAAATAGTTATATAACGACTTTGAGTAGAAAAGCAGACTCCGAAGTAGAGAAACTCTGCATGAAAGTCATTGGAGAGAAAATTGCATCTTGTGCTTACAACGTGTGCCACAGCCCGATAGACTGGGGTTTAAAGTAAATTACTGAAATGTTAAATTTTTTTGGCTTGCATGTTTTAACCCAGAATAACTACAGAATAGTTCCTGTGCTGTGGTTCTTCACAATCATCCTTCAATCAAGTATAATGTGCTCAAACTAAAGCACTGCCTGCTCAACACTTTCAAGTTGGTAAAGAGATACAGGGGACACGGGTGCAGCCAAAATCTTATCTTATCTCATCTTGTTCTGGATAACCCAGGTTACTTAGTTTTTTTTTCCAGGTATTGTATTTGAAATAAAATTGTATTGCGACAAAAGCAGAAGAAATTGATTATTTAAAGTGATTAAATGTACAAAAAGAGAACCGTTTCTGATTTGGTCTATAAACTGAAAAATCCTAAAAGTCATCTTCCAGAGGCAGAGAACTACTGTACAAAGAAACACTTGAATGCAAAATTCAACAGAAAAAATAAATACGATGTTTGAAACATGCTTATCTTTTTTTATTATTTCCACTGCAATGTAAAAGCGTTTATTATTGCAGAACCTGAGTGGCAGGTATTTTGTCTGATGTGTCCTTGTGAAAGTTCCCAAAAACAAAGCTACATGAGCTAAGCATCTGAATGACGGTATGTTGACCAAAACCAAAACTGGCTTTTATAGGAAACCTCTGGCATTCGTTGTAACACCGCCTCCCTCTCCTTTCCCCATGTTCACTCCACTGCAGAGAAATAATCAATGCTTTGTGCTAGCTGTGGCATCCAGGACCAAAACTCAAGGCGCAATTATAGGGAAGGCCCCCTCCAAAAAAGCCTGTTACCGCAGCAACCACCAGGACAGAAACCTAACCAGTCCTGTAGTATAGCACACGACTGAAAGCATTCAATTCCAGTTTTCCTTCACTGCCTCAAGTGTGGAGAGCCAAAACCATGTTTAAACCTCAGCAATACTGAAGCCTGATGATTGATAGTTTGTTTACTGCCACATTCCAAAAGCATCTGAGCCATGGTGGGACTTCTGGCATTTCCAATGTACTTCGTGATTAATAAAATAATGTATCTTTCCAGTAACAGTCATTCAAGAAATTGTAATAAAAGTGTAGCTATTAAATTCTCTCGAACCTTGAGAGGGACTGTTTTAAAGTTATATATTTCAGAAAAGACTAACTATTCTCTATCCACATTTTACACTTCTCGAATCAATCACTTCTCACTGAAACATGATCGAGGCCTTCAGCAGCCTAGCAGCATGTCATGAATCCAAAGACAATAGTGAGTGGGAGTGAACTGTGTCTGTGAAAACAGTTTCAGGACTGCAGTCTGGACTTTATTAGCAGGCTGCTTCTGCTCACTTTACCTTTAGAATTTAACTCACCTCGCCTTAACCCAGACTGAAAAGGAGGATATGGAAGCTGAAAGAAGAGAAGAAAGAAGTACAATACCAGGAATGAGGATACGTTCAGCTTTAGTCAGACATGCACACAGAGAGTGAAGAGGGTGTGAAGAAGGGAAGCAACGGGGGGGCGGGGAGGGGGGGATTTCCTGGAGCTGAAGGGTTGCTGATCACAGTGCGATATAAGCCCCCTTGCGGACCAAATCTGGGTGTGATCCAAGACCGGTTGAAATGCCTGGAGGGGGTCTCTGTGTGTGTCTGTGTGTGAGTCTGCTTCTATAGATCCTGACACAAAACGGATCTGACTCCTGCTCTAATATTGTTATGGTCTTAGCCTTCTTTTGTTCCCCCCTTCCACAATCAGAAATAAAATTCCTTTCATGCCTTTGTAAGTGAAACCACTTGCAGCGCGTCTTTTATTAATCTTGGGAAGTGCAGCCTTAAGTGCACCATCCTGTTCAAGATTCTTTAAATAGTTCTAAAAATCCCGTTAGCTCTTACGGTTCAAATTCCTGTCACAGATTTGTCACTTTATTGATGACATTTTGAATGTCCTTGTAGTTGTAGTTTTTACAGTTTATGAATATCCTTGACATCTGGGACCTTGTCGGATTTGGATGCAGATTTTGCAGCAAAACACAATCGCAAAAGTTCTGAAACTGAACTTGATATTAAGCAAAAGATACTTTTTTTTTTTTTCCTGGTAAAAGAACAGCTATTGGGTGCCTTTACACATGGATGCCAGATTGACTATGCTGCAACCAGGCCAGATTCCTGTTATTTTTCACTCTAGGTGGTTAAAAATAGCTCAATTGCAAGACAGCCCAAATAATTTGACTGTAGACTGTACAGGAGTACTATTGTATTTTCTTTTCTTGTTAGTCAAGAGGAATGCCTGTGTTCATTTAATTTATCATACTTAGCTGAATGCTGAAAGGAAGTCATTATTAAAGCTGTCTTTGTACAAGACAGATTAAATATAATAATAAAAAGAAGAATAAAAAATAAATAAATAAATAAATAAATACATGTAGTATATATCAGTAAAATGCCATATTTGAATGTGCAAACATTTAAAAGAAAGCTGTGTGATGATCCTGACTGAGGTGGCTCAGAATCCACTGCAGCTGTTCTCACGAACATTCAGTGAGTTGACTGAAAATTGAAGCATAACTGGTCATCAACTTTCAGAAAAGAAGAATCTGACTGTACACATAACGGTTGTAATAAAATACTTAATCAAACAAAAATGTAATGCTATTGTTTCACTCATCACTTGGTGTAAGGTTTTGGGGTGTTCTCTTTTTTTTTCCTTGGTGTCTTCCTACTATCTCCTGAAGGAATGTCAGAAATTCCATAGCCTGCTGTTAATCAGTCTTTGGCTGAGAGCAGATGTGTGAACCATGCCTCGCCCACCTCTGCTAAATATTTTGCCTATTTTAGGTACCACCATGCCATTTGAAACCGTGTTCACCCAATCACCCATCAACATGTACACCGAACAATACTTTATCTAATAATGTTAAATGGCTCCTTCCTTTAGGGTTTAGAAAAAGATACCCATATTGGCATCTGAAGAATCCATGTTTACAAATCACAGTATGGACACTTAAGCACCATGGATAATTAGCAGAATTTGAATCCAGCCAAAAAACAGTGTCCACAGTCATAGGATTTTAAAAATGTAAATTTTTTGGTCAAATCATGCTTAAAGGCTATCTGAAAAAAAAGACCATCCAATCCACATAAAACTTTTTCATGGATAGGTTTTACGGATGCCCTTCATGCACATTCCTCCCTTTTAAACCAGACACTAAGGATACCCTGCATCTAGTGGCTGGGTTTGGGCATTGGCTGGGAATCAAATCCTTCCACATGGCCCTTCCACATGGCAGGTGAGAAACATCAATGCCCTACCGTGGACATACTGTATAGTACAGGAATAATAATTACTACATAATATCATATAGACATCAGTTTATGCATCTCCTTTTGTGAATTGTTTGTTTCTCTGGTTGTTTGCCAACCTGGTCTCATGACAGAGGAGTGAAACGGAATGTACAAAATGTTCTGCACACCACACCATAAATTAGTGTTAGTAACCTGTGTATAACGAGGCTGCAAATGTTAAATCTTTCATTTTATAAAGGAGAGGGAGGACCTCCTCTTTTTATAGTGCTTAAGTCAACAGTTACATTCTTTTTGAAGATATGCTATACATATTTCTCCAGTCAGGGGACAGTCGTTGTATATTAGTCATGAAACACACAGAGGAACCAGTTAAATTGGAAACTAATAATGATTTCATAATAGTTCATCAAACTGTGTTTGCAGTGTCACACTACTGCCCAGTGGCTGTCTATTGATAAATCTAATCTGGTGGTGGTTCTGGTACATTTGTAGGTACATTTGCTGTAAGTCAAGCAGAAAACTATGACCTACCTATAATTTCATGCACTCAATTCCTGTAAATGGAGTTAGCAGCAGCCAATAAATAGTGAGGAATGTTCAGAAGTGTGTGCACAGGAAAATTAAGGTGGTTGCCCAGAAGCACAGCCATACATATGTATATGCAAGCAGATCCATTGCTGTTTTTACACCTTACCACAGATACTGCTGCTTGAAACAACTTAAACAAACAAACAAAAAAAAAAAACTGAATGTTCTGAACATTATGTAACACTTTGCACAGACACCTACAAGGAAACACACACACACACACTTACACACACAAATATTCTTTGATGTCTCTTGAGCTTTGAACAAAGGTGCACCAATCATCTTAGACTAAACAGTAGGATTTAAGTAATTCTAAACATGTTTCCATTTTATAGTGGAGCATTCCACTGACAGGGGAATTGTTATTCATTTACCAGACTTTTCTTTTAGGTCCACTGCATGCGCCAAAAGTTAAATCCAACACAGTGACTCACTCCAGCACTACGCTATATTTTAAAACTTCTCATTTTCATGAATTTTTTTTTTATATATATACTTTTCTTTGTGCATGCGACTCAGTCATGCATCTGTGAAATCCATTGTTGTTCCATTGTCATTAAGGCTATGAGGCTACTTAGAATTGTGTCCTTTTATGTATATATAAACTCCCATAAATATCTTGACACAGAGAAATAATGTATATTTTAAAGTTCAAAATTATAAATGTATTTACAGGTATTCACACAATTTCTGCAGTGTATAGCAGGTTATTCTTTTTAACAACAACAACAAAAAAATATATAAAGAAATTACGAGGAGCGTTTGTGCAAAACCAGGACAAACTTCGCTTCAAGCCATTACCACATTAAAAGAGTTCCTGGGAGGCCAGTGTTGCAGACGTGATGAGGCAGGATGCTGGCGTACTGAGACAACTTTCTACATTGATGACATCCAAGCAGTAGTGAAACTCTGGGATAAGTGCATTAGTATAGAAGGAGATCATCTAAAGGAATAAAGGAATTTCATAAGTGTGTTCTGTTATTCAACACAATCAAAAGTCAAACAAAATCCAAATGACATGCCTGCTCGCCTCAGAACACTGCCATACACCTGTGGTGTCTCTTAAAGTCTTCATCGGTTTGCATCTACTATGTGTCGTGCTTTTGGATTTGGGTGTGATGGGAACAGAGGGATGGGACATAAGTAAAGTCATGGGTATGGAAAGATAATGATGATACAATACCCATGTGACTCAAGTGAAGTTAGAACTGTTTTACTGACATCTGTGTTTCCCACAGTATCTCACTTTCCGAGAGAGTGGCTGAAGCTAATCAGATCCAATTTAGTTCAGATTGGAACGACTGTTTGGTTGGGTTGGAAAGATCATTATCATACTAACTGCTAACAGAGAATTATGTTTGTATCTTTTTTAGTATGTTCCATTGTTGGATTTAAATGATTATAATTGGTCTGCTAAATATAAGCATGAACAAAAATTCACTTTGTTTACATAATGTGATAGTAATTATGAGGGAATATTCAGAAGGGCTCTTTCTCAGAGGTATTACGCAGGCTTGTAGGCGTCTAGACATCTTATGTACAGACTGAAAGCCAGCTAAGAAACAGACGTGCACAACACACAAGCATGGACTACTGAGTAAAACTTCTGTCCTAATTTCACAGATACTGCCATAACACCATTTATGTAAAAAAATATATTTAACAGATGACATCTTTTGCAAGAGCATTATTATTATTATTATAATTATTATTATTATTATGTGGCCAGAAGTTTCTGGATTTTTCTAGTGATTTGTGGGGCACTGTTTGTGCTCTGACTGCTCCCACCAGTTTTAATAGCATTTAAATGTAAACTGTCCGCCCCCTAGTGGACTAAAAGAAACCACAAAAATAGAGTCCTGCTCTGGCATGGCACTGATGATGAATTATTTTATACAATTAATAACAAAACCAGTTAAAAGAAATCGGTGAATAGAAAATTTGCCGCCCTTCATTTGCTGGATACCACACACCAGACCACAACAATTTAACAAACCAAACGGGTAATGAACAGTTATTTGTTAAGAGATCTCTTCCATCCTATTTCATTTGATACTGCCTATTCAGTTCATAAAGGTTTAGGGTATACTCACTATCAGAGGTGGAAAGTAACAGATTACATTTACTCAGTTTCTGTAATTGAGTAGTTGTGTGTGTGTGTGTGTGTGTGTGTGTGTGTGTGTGTACTTCTACTTTTTAAAGTAGTTTTAAAAATCTGCAATTTTACTTTTACTTAAGCATGTTTTGTTTTGAAGTATTGTATTTCGCTACATTTGAAATCATATTCGCTACTGATTAAAAAAAATGAATGAAAATGTAAAATAAAAAATATTATGCTTTGTATAAATGCTTTGTTGCGCTCGCGTGTGTGTCTTGTGTCCTGGTCGCGCGCCGCTCCAGACACCAGTCCAGGTTTTCTGACTGTTCCTACAACGGCATCTACCTGACTTCCTACACGGTCGCTTCCGCCTTGAGAGTGACGTCATCAATCAGCGCGACCATATCAGAGAGAGACGCGGGAAAGAGGAGGCGTGTAGGCGAGGTGTTGGTTGTGTTGGAGAAAGAATATTTTTGGATTGTGATTTTGGCGTTTGACTTTTTGCCTCTCATTCACTTTGCTTATTGCTTTGTCCTTTTGGTTTGGTTGCTTGGCTCTTTGTATATATTTGTAGATAATTTGACTATGTTTGTGCACTCACCAGTAGTATGAGCGTGGCTGCCATTTATTTTGGGAGTAGGGAATTTATTCCCTTTTTTGATTTAGGGAGTCAGGGAAGGGACCTGTATTTTTGTTTGTGCTTTGTCTTTTTTTTGCAGGTAATCTAGCTACTTAAATAGATACCCTTTTGTTTAGTTATTTTGGCCTGGATCCACCCTGAAGCTGATCCCGGTGTTTGTGTGTGTATTTTAGTAAAGCAATACAAACCTCACTATTTCATCAGCTAATGACTGGGTCTAGTTCTTTTTGCTATATACCACCATTGCCATACAGTTTAAAATAGAACCCCGTCAATCTTTTTCTGTACTGCCCAACCCTAGACTGGGACGTAACACCATATTTAAGCGTCTGCTTTGATTTCAAGTACAAGAAAGGAACAGCTTTATTATGGTAAAAGGTTATAAGGTTTTCCTTTAATAAAAAAAAAAATAGTTTGAGATTTATATCTGCTTGTCTTTTTTGAACTACACTAGAATCTCCTGTCCCATCCCCGCTGTTAACAAAAGTAACTCGGTAACTTTTACTTTGAGTAATTTTTTTTAGTTACTTTTACTTGAGTTGATTTTAATAATGGTAACTTTGCTTGTACGTCAGTGAAATTTCACTGAAGTAACAGTACTTTTACTTGAGTACAAAATTACTCTTTCCACCTCTGCTCACTATACACAGTGCTGCAAGGTTTCAAGTATGCAGATATTGATAATCCTACAAACTGTATAAGGTTTAAAAAGTTTTTTTTGGTTTTATATATTTATATGTACAGAGAAGTCAGAGAAGTCACAGATCTTTTTATGTGATAAGGCCATTAAATCAGTGGTGTCCATGTTTGTGTAGCGAGTTTGATAAATAGTAAATACCATGTAGAGGTACAGCAAAATAGACAACAGCATAAAACAGTTTGATTTTACTGATGTCATCTTATATCCATTAGGAATGAAGGCTGTCATACACTGGCCAAAAACAGTTTGCCGTATAGTAACAGTAAGCAAACACTTAAAAAGCGTTGATTGCTTAATTACTTTTAGCACTAACTGAAGCAGCGAGCACCAACTACTTCCTTCAATTTCAGAAGATGTAGCCCATATTCATAGAGAAGATGTTACTATGGTTTAGATGGATCATATTAGTGGCCTGCATCAATCAAAGAAAACAACTAAGGAGATTGTTGAAATGACTAAAATTAGAAGATGAACTATTTAACACGTTATTAAAAACCTGAAGGGCTATTACTGAGCTGTCAGGTTTTTTGATGAAATGCGGTCAGGAAAAATCATGAATGACTGTTTTTAAATACTTGGTTAAATTGCATTTAAAAATCAACAGCAATTTTATGTTTAATAGTGAAATTAAAAGCATTTCTACACACACAGAATGTGACAAGAACTTACAGGATTGAGACTAAATAGCTGTGACCATAAGAAATTATATCCCATTGTTAGTGGGATTAATCAAAAAATAGAATCAGTTTATTAACAAGCCTAAAGATTGGAGTGGAGCCAGTGTTATGATCTGGGTGTGATTGCTTCAGATTGTGAGATTTAGGCTCAGTAATGTTATGTGGCAATAAAATGAAGTCAGCCGACAACCTGAATGTACTGAATGACCATGTTGATACACGAGTATATTCCTTGAAAACAATGCCAAGATTAATCAGACTCAAATTGTTAAAAGGTGGTTCTGGGACCATGAGGAATAATTTTCACAAATACAGTCTTAATGTTAAACTTATTGAAAGTCTTTGAGATGTGCTGAAGAAATTTTTTCGGATGAGATCAAATCTCCGTCATCAATGCGAGATCTTGGCTGAAAAATTATTGCAACTCTGGATCGAAATTAAAGAAGGCGGTGCAACAAGATATCATGCACGCTCTAATATTTTGTTGGACCGCCTTTTGCTTTGATTACAGTATGCATTTGCTGTGGTATTGTTTTTGACAATCTCAACTTTTCTATTTTTGTGGTGTATTTAATTATGCAGTCAAATAGAAAGCTGAATCTCTGCTTGGGGTTCAGCCCAAAACTACTTCTATCCCCTGGGGAAAGGCTGAAATTGATATTTTAATTTAGTTCCTAATTTCACTGGTGGAGACCCAAAATCCAAATTGGTGCTGTGATTTAATCTTCATAAAATTATGAACTGGATCCAGACTGTTAGAACAAAAACAGGAGCTCAGTGGTTAGATCACTGGGCTATATGTGGGGTTGTTAGTTCGAAACCCAGTTCTACCATGCTGTTAATCTTAGCCCTTGAGAAACCCTGTAGGAAACTCCAGCTTCGTCTGACCAGCTGGTAAACGCTGACTTTAAAGACTGTGGGAGGAAACTGGAATACCCAGAGGAAACCCACCAAGCACGGGGAGAACATGGAAACTCCATGCACACAGACCCGAGGTAAGAATCTAACCTAGACCCAGGACATGCCGCAACGTTTAAAGTATTCAGATATTAATAATACTACAAACTATATAAGGGTTACATAGTTATTAGTTCATCTTTATATATATATATATATATATATATATATATATATATATACACACACACAACTCACAATACATTAGGGATATTGTGAGAGACTCAGTGGATGTCATACATACAGAGTTTTGTTTCACTTCAGCCATTTTTGGGATAGGGAGACAATTATATTTGGGTGATGGGCACACTTCATTTTGTGTTTTCCATGTAATGGTCTCATTGTGTACAGGTGTGCTTTATATTGGGGCCAATACCAAAAGACAACCCTTTTCAGTGTGGCATCAATTTCAACATTCTGTGGGTATAAAAAGCTGGTATTGTCAGTAAGTCATTCCAAGTTCATCATTCATACAGCCATGAACACACGACATCGCTTAACAGACGAGCAGCGCCACCTGGACAAACCATTCGCAACCGACTCCACCGCTTTGGCTTGAATGCCAGACGACTGTTGCTGGTGACTCCACTGACACCAAGATACCGCCGTAAACGTTTGCAGTGGGCCCAAGACCATGTGACCTGTACAACACAGCAGTGGTCGGGTCACTTTGCACAGAAATGATGGTCGGCACTGTTGCTGGAGAAGGCGCGGTGAGTGATACGCTGAGGTCAACATGGTCCCCAGGATTTGCTTTGGTGGAGGAGGGTCAACAGTCTGGGGAGGCATCACCAGTCAGCGCAAAACGTATTTGGTTATTGTAGATGGCTCAGTCACTGCACATTCTTACATCAGGGACATCATAGAACCCATCATCATCCCCCTATTCCGCCAGCACCCCCCCCAACTTTCTGTTCATGGATGGTAATGCTCCACCACACCGTGGCAGAATCACAGAAAGCTGTCATTGCAGCAAATAGTGGAAACTGACATTGTCAGTTTTTGTTATTTGGCGCTATCCTTGTTATTGTCTAAATTTTTGGGGTAATAAATATTAAACTAATGAAAATGGTGTTTCTTCTCATGCATTAATAGTAATGTCAAAGGGAACTTTTACTTATTTCATTAAAATTCAGAGCAAATAGGAAAAGCACTCATGTAAATAACAATATCCCTAACTTATTGTGATATATACAGTGTACACAAGAAATGTCGCTTAACAGATCTCAAGCATTTATTCAAGCAATAAAAGAAGATGGAAAATAACATATCCTTTGGAAAAGGTGGATCAGCTCAGTCCAACAAGCTGCCCCTTAATACACTTCATCTGATCAGTTCATTTATAAAAGAATGTGATGAAAGAAAACATGGGGGAAAAAAACATCATATCGTATTACTCTCTAAATTTGCATGAATAATGAAACCTACTGACATTATTATTATTAGTAGTATTAATGAAACAAATCAATGTTATGCCAGAAATCCAGTACATTTAACCCCGACAGCAAGCAAAATCAAACCTTTTGCCTTTTTTAGTTTCTAAAATAAATTAGCTTTTTTTTTTTTTTTTTACAACTCTCATACAGATATATGATGAGACATGAAGAACGGAGCAGTATGAATGTGCTGTATGTCTTTAAGAATGGAAATGAGAGTGAAACCTGATGCCCACGACGGCGCACAGCGCTTTGCCCTGCAGTAACCCTCTCCTGTTCTGCGCATCAGGTTTGCAGCATCCTGCTTTAGCAATGCTTCATCTTTGCTATGCTCAGTCAAACAAGTTTTACCGCGTATGCCATTAAACCGCGGACAACCGACCTCAGCTCATCGGCTGCGCTAAGAGGAAGACTCGGCGATGCTGGAGGACGGACAGTGTTGCTGCTGAGGGAGCAGACTGGACGGAATTTGTCAGCCCATGATGCGTTCAAGCGCCGAGCTCAAGTAGCTGACCATTACAGCAGCGACGGAGCTGAGTGCGGTGTCTGAGCTAACATGGTCGATGTTTGACAAGAGGTGAGTATGACCACTAACCTGAAAATGACGCTTCTGTTTTGTTTGTTTGTTTGTTTGTTTGTTTTCTGGCCATTGCAAGGATACCTGGCCTAGGGTTTCAAAACATGTTAGTCCTGTACAACAAACAACCATGTTTTCCTCCGAGTGTTTTTCATTCAAACGTAGACTACAGTCAAATCACAGCCTGTACTGTATAAATTAATGATTTTTTAAAAAAAAGATGACGCTGTTATAGATGTGGAGCTATGTTAGCGTATAGTTCTTACACACTGTAGCATGTTTTAGTCATCATTAATATGTGCACATTAGTATAAATACATAGAGTAGCGCTTATAGCGGTAGCGCTGCTATGTGTGAAACGGTAACTTCCTCACTGAAACACACCTAACAAAACAACAAGCTGGGATTTATTGAAGCTTCCCACTTTGCTTGTCAGGGTTAGTAACTGCTTGCATACTAGCTCTATAGGCAGGAAATAAGGTCAAATGTATAGTTTTATGTATATAAAATTATTTTTTCCTGGAAATGTCTTTAGTGGGAAATATGCAGCGTTCACCAGCGACCACAGCTACAGCTGTTATTGAGTGTTTTCAAGTCCTTGCAGTAATGTTCTGGTTCGTTTTTGAGCAGGTTCCTGATATTTCATACTTCTTTTCAGTTGATTGTAATAATTGACTTAATAATCTGTTTAAGATATTTTTCTTCAAACAGACATAAACATGCTGGAGCTCCTGTTGGTCTTAATTCTTCCCGTCCACATATACCTTTCATTATAACAACAGGATTTTGGATTTTGCATTTTGATATAGGTCCTTTAGACATTTAACAAGTTCATGTTTAGCTTTCTGTGAGCTGAATCTGAGAATAGTAAACATTTAGCCGAATCAAGTTTTTTGAAGAATTGCCAGAGTGACTGCAGTGTTATCTAAAACAAACAGTGGACTCTGGCTTTGTGTGCAGCCTAAATAAGGAAATAAAGTACTTTGGAATTCAATCCACACACGTTATTTAAAATGAGCAAGATCAAATTGCCTGAACGAGTTAAAGCGACTTTTACTCTCCAAACAGGGTTGCTGCTTTACATACGTTGACATACACAGACGTCTGCCCTTGACAGCTGGCACTTTGGCAGCATACAGTACAAGGAAGAACTTTAAATACATTTCCCTGACACTAAAGTGTCAGTGTTAGACAGACAGCTATGCTTATTTTTATAAGGTTTGCAGCATGGATTGAATGTAAATGGTGAACATGTGTGCATTTTTAAATACCTTTAAAAAAAATAGGACTTAAGCTTCATAATTAAATTGCATATTTAGTCTGTATGGTTTAGGAGTAGTTTGGCTGAGGAGCATCTGGGTGCTTAGGAACACCTAGCAAGTTGTGACATACAGAGAGTGGGACACCACAAGTTCATGTGTAACAAACAGCATGTAGGCATATACTGTAGTACTGAAGACTCTGACTTCAAATTAGAAGTAATGTAATATTTCAGAAACCATTGATCTGCTAGGAAAGATCAATGTCGCGAAAGAAAATAAAAATCCAGTGTATGGAAAGTACTTTCTTCATGAGAGTGATGAGAAGGGGAAAAATCAAATAATCAGAGTTTACAACCATATTGAAATGAAAAAGAAACTTTATTAAACATTGATGTGGATGGTGTGCAAAAGTCTAGAACAAGGATGGTTTGGATCTCATGTGAGATGTTTTTCTGCTCAACACATTTGTAAAGAGTCCTTGTGTGCTATATCCTCTGTGGCAGCGTATAACATACTGGATATTTCTTTTGCCCGTTCTTATTAAGGCTTTTTCACTTTGTTATCATTGTGTGTGAACTCTTGAAACTGTTTTGTGTGAAATTCCTCAGATATCAGCAGTTTGTTATGCACTCAAACCAGACCTTCTGGTTCCAAAAATCCATGCCATGGGTAAAGTGACAGAGACCACACATTTTCTTCATACTGATGTTTAATGCAAATGGTAACAGAAGCCCTTGACCTGCAGGATCCCATCTGAAGGATTTTATGCATTGTGGTGGTGCCAAATGAATTAATTTGAAAAAAATTGTTGCATCTGTGATACACGTAGTACAAAGTATAACTGAGTATGTTTTAAGGTTCTTGTAAATAAAACCAAATGCATTTAAACAACTACTTTGTAACGAACTTGTCAAACGGTGCAGTGCAGGCTTGTGTACCACATATAGTTTTAAGCAGTTATAGCCACAGGGAAAAGTATTTGGGATGATTTCTATTATTTATTTATTTAACTACATTCAGAAGTTAATTTAAGTCCGGAAGATGACTATTTAATGGAGAACATGCCCCCTCCATACTTGGGGAGTTGGATTAATTATGTATAAGGCATAATCCAGTATTGACTGGGCTAAAGAACCACTGAAATGTAGAATGATGTGCATTGTTGATGAGAGTGCAGGAGAGAATGGGCGAACTAGTTGGAGATGGCAGAATGGTTCCAGTAACTCAGATCTCTACTGTGACCAATTGTGGCGAGTAGATAAGAATTTCAGAATGCACAACATGTCATAATTTGAGGCAGATGGCCTACAACAGAAGAAGGCCAAATCAGATTCTACTTCTGTCAACCAATAACAGAAAGCTAAGGCTGCATTGGGAACAAGTTCACCAAAACTGGACAGTTGAAGACTGCTGAAATGCACAGGTGCTAGGGCCAGAATTTAGTGCCAAGGGATGTTATGCTAAAGAATCCTCCGCCAAAAAGAGTGGATGGGAAAAAAAACAATCATTGTAAATGCAGTGTTCAAAAGAGAGTGGATTTCATAATTCAGTGAACATATTTAAAAGACCTTAGAGTAACATTACATGTGTGATGGTAGCTTTCTTAAAGACAGTTTGTGTCCTCTGTTGACATTCAGAAGTTTATTAGAGCTATTGGGTAATCTTTATTGGATAAGGCTGTTGATGGGTAGTGCTTCAGTTTATTGACAAGTTGACAACCGACAGTAGTGCATTATGAACACACAGCATCCTGTCATTTACAGCTTTTAGTACAGAAGCTGTGATCTTAAGGTGAGCTGTGACCTCGGCCTACTAGGTTTTAGGAGATATTCACAGCAAGGTTGATATTCAACTTTATATTAATATACAATGTCTGTCAAAACATTGCTGTTAATATGATCAGAATAAACATTAAGGAACGCTAAAGCATTATGAAGCTCACTTAAGCTATGTATTTTAGAAAACTGCTCTCTGCTGCACAAAACCATTCTTTGTCATTTTGTGTAGCTTTAATACTTTTATTTTTATAGATTAATTTATGTTCCTGTGAAGTTCTGATTGATGTAATGGTTTGAATTGTTCTATTATTGCTCTTGTACAGTTTTCTGTCTGTATTCTGGCTGTACCCAGACACTAGGACCGAGCTTTTCATGCATACTCTACATACGCTAGTCTAAAATTGATAAATGCAGTTAACAAAATGTTGCATTCAGCAAGTTGATAAAGTGCAGAATTTATGGCCTTTTTTATAGAGTAGATTATATTTCTCAGAGGAGTGCAGAACTTCAGCCAGTCTGTGAAACAACTGCATTATTATGTAGAATCAGGTCTCCCTTTATCGGGTAAAAAGAAAAAAAAATATTTTTTTAATTTCTTGAAAACAGAAACAGTTCAGCAAAACTAAATGTATAGTTTTTTAAATGTAAAATGTATTTTAAATGTAAAAAGTATATTCAACCAAGTGCATCTCAAAGACGACTAGATGTCATCTTTAACATTTTGTCAAGTTCAGCATAACGCATATACTGTAAGAAGCGCCTTCAGAATTGTTAGCACTCTTCAATAGAATGGGAAAAACAATCTACTCTTATTCACTGCTATATCCTGATCGATATCTTAGCTTATTCTGGGAAAATGGGACAAATGAGTTTCTCAAGCAGTTCTATATATTGTGTCTTTAAGGCTAAAATTCCTAGCAGAGATTTTCATACACCTGCTTTTCATATGTCCCATGTGCATCTCTGGTGTGGTAACCATAGTGACCACTATGCTCAGCAGAGACAGTCTTTTGCCTTTGAAGTTTGCTCTGTTGCTGAAAATCCAACAGATATTGCTGAGCCTACTGAGTTAGCTAGTTAAAACACTTACCATTACATAACATAGCTTGCATTGTGGTTATGCCTGTAAACTAAAATATGAACTTATTCACCTATATAGCCTGGCCAAAAAAAACCCCTTGAATTTAAATTTAAATAAGCAAATGTGTAAGAGCCTTTGACTAGATAATTATTGCAGTAATTAATATGTTTCAGCTAGCAACGATGAGAATTTCAGAAGAGTCAAATTAATTGCCTGCATCAAGGAAAGACAACAACTAAGGAGATTGTTGCAAGTGCTGGAATTGGAACTGCCCATCACATTATAAAAACTAAAAGGTTGGTGCTGAACTGTCAACTTTGTGAAAGAAATGTGGTCAGAAAAAATCATTAACAACTGTGATTATACTTTACTTAAACAGTTGTTTTTATGATGTTCATCATAAACAATTCTAGCGGAAATTACAGCCATGTTTAATAATGAAAGACATGCATTTCCACATAAATATACCAAACGACAATACCAAGATCAGCTTCAGATTGTGAAAGAGTGATTCAGGGAGCATGAGGAATCATTTTCACATATGAACTGGCCACCACAGGGTCCTGTCCTGTCCTATCCCAAGTCTTTGGGGTGTGCTGGAGAAGGCTTTACAGAGTGGTTCAGTTCTTTTTTTCATCAATTTCAAGTTCTAGGTTAGAAATTAATGGTTAAACTCTGGGTGAAATAAATGTTATGAGGTTGCATAATTGATTATGTGCACCATAATCTACTGAGCCCCTAAAGGGACATGGGTGGATCCAGCAGAGTGGCAGGGATGCACCTAAAAGCTGTCTGCCAACCACTAAAAATAAAGGAATAAGAAGAAGCAACCGGGCAAGATACTACAGTACTTGGATAAGGGTTAGACATACATTGTTCAATAGGCATGGAGAATATTACTGAGTTTTACTTTCAGTTTGGCCGAAAATACAAAACTATTCAGTTTGATCTCGGATCTCACGCTTTCTTTATTTTTTCGCTAGAAGACTAACCCAGAAGTATGAGTCACATAATGTTTGATATCTCACGAAAAGTACAGTATCTTGTGAAATGTTTGTGAGATCTCACAAACAAGAAGACCATATTTCTTTTAGGATTTTCTTTTAGGTCCAAAGTCCTATTTTCTGATTAGAGCAACTTTTGCATCTCATTTGGAAACCAAAGACCCAGAGTCTGGAGGAAGAATGAAGAGGCACACACTGCAAGATGCTTGAAGTCCAATGTGAAGTTTCCACAGCCTGTGTTGATTTGGGGAGCCATGTCACCTGCTGGTGTTGGCCCACTGTGCTTCATTAAGTCCAGGATCAACGCAGCCGTCTACTAGGAGATTTTGGAGCACTTCATGCTTCCTTCCGCAGACGAGCTTTATGAGGATGCTGACTACATTTTCCAGCAGGACTTGGCACCTGCCCACACTGCAAAAAGCACCAAAATTTGGTTCAATGACTGTGGGATTACTGTGCTTGATTGGCCAGGAAACTCGCCTGACCTGAACCCCATGGAGAATCTATGGGGCATTGTCAAGAGAAAGATGAGAGACATGAGACCGAACAATGCAGAAGAGCTGAAGGCCACTGTTGACGCATCCTGGTCTTCCATAAAACACCTCAGCAGTGTCACAGGCTGATAACTTCCATGCCAGGCCGCAAAAAGGGTCCACGAGGCAAAAAGGGGCCCAAACCAAGTACTGAGTACATATGCATACTTATACTTTTCAGAGGTCTGATATTGTTTTATTGATTGCATGTACAGTAATATTCAAATTTTCTGACATTGTGGGGTTTTCATAAGCTGCCATAATCATCTCAATTATGACAAATCACGGCTTGAACTATCTTGCTTTGCATGAGTCTATCTCATATATTAGTTTCACCTTTTAAGTTGCATTACTGAAAGAAAATGAACTTTTGCACGATATTCAAATTTTTTCGAGTTTTAGCTGTATATAATACAGATAACCCAGCATTAACACCCATTTTGTGATTCTGTATTATTTTGTATTCATGCACTTTGATTATGTTTAGAAGGAAATTTAGCTTGATGCAATGCTTGCATTTTGGTTTCTAAATTTAAGAGCTTTATAACTCTGAGACAGGGACTGCATGCCAGTCTGAAGCATTCTCATGGGAGATTAGCTCATTTTCTGTTCTGTCTGTGTCGCTTTGTCACCAAGAGAATTTGTTGAAATGTGCCTTATTGACAGTGTTGACCAAAAAACTTAAAATTTTATATGTATCATAAATAGCACATGTCATAGGTAACGTTTATGCATAATAACAAACTAGATGACTAAAAAGATTTTGATTTAAAAAATCCAACAACAAAAATATTTCTTAAGTACAGCAGAGGTTTCAAAATTATCAGAACCGATTGCTATTTAGTAAAGGCTCACTTACTCATACATCATGTATACCACTTTCGTATTTGGTCCTGGTGCCAGGGGTAGAGTTCCACCTCTGGATTTAGGAGCTTTGGAGCAACATGTTAAACCCACAGTGTCGATTTAGGTGTTATTTTTGACCATGGCCTTAAATTTGATAAACAGATCAGTGCTGTGGTTTGGTCCAGTTTCTTTGTTAAGTCAATTGGCAAAACTTAAACCTGTTTTGTCCTTTAGGCTTTTCGAAATAGCCATCCACGCCTTCATCACCACTCGCATTGATTACTGTAATGCACTGTATTTTGGGGTTTCTCAGGCAGCATTACATCAGCTGCAGCTGATCCAAAATCCTGCTGCTCGACTATTAACGTCTATGTGTAAAAGGGAACATCTCTCTCCAGTTCTGGCTCCTCTTCATTGGCTTCCGGTACAGTACCAAATTCATTTTAAAATTCTTTTGGTCACGTTTAAATCTGCTTAAGCCATATGCTCCATCCCGGTCTCTCAGATCATCAGATAAACTTTTGCTGACGGTACCCAAGACCAGGTGCAAGCTCAGGGGTGAACGGGTGTTCTCTGTGGCGGCACCCAAACTGTGCAATGACCTACCCTTGACTATTCGTGAGGCCACATCACTGAGGGTGTTTAAGTCCCATCTCAAAACGCACATGTTTTCTCTAGCGTTTAAACCAACATGAGATGTTGATTTAACATATTGTTTGATGAGATATGTGTGTGATGTGATTTTAATTATGTTCCTTTTTAATATTATTTTATTATTTTTTATAATTTTATTTCATTTTATTTATTTATTTATTTTTTATTTAAAATTGTTATAATATTACTATATTATTTTATTATTTATGTGAAGCATTCAAATTCAAATCAGATTCAAATACACTTTGAGGCATTCTTGTTGTTAAAGTGCTATACAAATAAAGATGAGTTGAGTTGAGACTTTATCCTGTATTTAGCGTCGCGGGGAGCCTGGAGCCTATCCCAGGAGACTTAGGGCACGAGGAGGGGTACAACCTGGACAGGGTGCCAATCCATCACAGGGTTAGTAAAGCCTTTTAGAAAATATTCTTTTTCTTCCTGAAACATGGTTGGAGACACTTCTAGAAGCATCTTAGTGCACTCCTCCAGAACATTTTTTACCACTTTTATGCATAATTTTTGTCTTGTGCGTGTGGATTTCTTGTGTCCCAAACTACAGGTTTTCTATCGATGTCATATTCAGAGACTGATGTCATTACAAAATATCAATTTTAGTGTCCTTCATATATTTTTTGATGAACTACAGTAGATGCATCCTTCACGGTACTATTATATTAATCTAAAGGAAAACTGTATTTTAAGTAATTGCTCTGCTTCATGTAGCATAAAATCATGATCCAATTTTTATATCCATGTGTATACAGGAGGAAAGTGACCATCTTAGGTAAATAGATTTAGGCTTAATCTGAATCTGTGAAAATTTGGTCTACATCTAAAAATAATAAAGAATGTTAAGTGGACTAGTATTAAGTATTATTAATATGTATCTCTTGTGTCTTTTTTTATAGCGATGGTATTTTAAAATCATAGACTACTTGTATTAAAATCGGAAAATGTTTTAGATCGATATAAAAAAAAACGTTCTGTAACTCACTCTGGATTAAAATTTTGGCTGAATGTTGCAGCATGTAGGTTATAAATTGAATGTGTGCAGATGTCAATACAATATGGTTTTAGAACCATCTGGTTATCAGTATCCATTTGTATGTTTCAAAATATTGTCACATCACTGGTTGCTTTGCTGAACTGTTTCTCAAACATCGGATCGAAAGACTGCAGTTGAGCTTGCCAAGTTTTTTTTGTTGTTGCATTTTTGGCAGATTTTTGTGAGGATCAGTATGTTCAAGCTCAGTGTGGATGAACTAACGGACAGCTTGATGTCCCTCAAGTGAAGGGCATATAAAGAGCAGTAAAGAAGTTTATGTCTGCAAAACCATCCGTTCACTGATAGCCACCTTGCACTTCTATGTCAAATTTTGTTGCTCCTCGACTGCTTATAGAGTTGAATTGTTGGATCTGTTCCAGGGCTCAACAGTATATCATATGACATGCAGGACATTGATCTGTGGCATTTGAATGCTGCTTTAAATGAAATAAGGCACGATAGTTTGACAGACAGTTTGTAGCCAATCATCCACTGAACTTCACTGGTGTCATTGTACGTAGTACTGTATGTGCGTAAATCTCAGTGGGACAAAGGTTATACAATCCAAAGGTTGCTTGCTTTCTTGATCATCTGGTATAAGAGTCATTAGTATGGGCTGAGCTCAGCCACAGGTACTATTTCTCATTGATTGATTTATTTTTTGTTCAAATCACCTCTCTGCACTCCTCTCTGCACTCCTCCATGTCTTAGGTGGCCATGGACGCCTTCAGCCAGCTGATCTTGCTTATCGCCACTGTCAGTTTCTGCGTATTTCAGTGGCTTTTCCACAGCCTGAGCCCCTGGTTGTCATGCAGGATCAGCCCAGGCTTCCTGAAACTCAGCCACAAGCAACAAATTGAGTGGAACTCAAGGTAACACGCATACCACACACCTTCCAGTATGTCAATCATGCAAACATCCGACATAATGGGCTAATAATGTTGTTAATCATTTTCAAACTTAATAGCAATTAATTTTGTAAGCATTTATACCTTTAATTGTGTTATTTGCATACTACTTGTTCCATTCAGATGCTAAATGCTGTC
Source organism: Clarias macrocephalus (assembly GCA_011419295.1). NCBI lineage: Eukaryota > Metazoa > Chordata > Actinopteri > Siluriformes > Clariidae > Clarias > Clarias macrocephalus. The sequence goes on along the minus strand of JAAGKR010002077.1, from coordinate 82,209 downwards.
AGTTTTCTTTTCTTTTTTTTTTTTTAAGGACTGTGTCCACATTGCATGCCATAGTGGTCGGGGTCTTTTGCCTCTACATCCTTTTCTTCGATGAAGCCATCAATCAGGACCCTGTGTGGTAAGAGAACAGTCATATTGCATGCAGAGAATTATGTGGCAGTGCTGCACTGTAGGAATGAACACAGCTGGAGGCGATTCTCTGTCGTTCTCCACGCCACAGGGGCACAGCAGTGACTTATTTACTCTGTCTTTAACCCTACAGGGGAGATCCAACATTGGTGAAGATAAACGTGGGAATAACAACAGGCTACCTCATATCTGGTGAGAGTTCAATCCTGCAGTTTTTGAGAGTTCATTATATACAGATGGCTTTTTGCATTATGAAATTAAGTATGAAAGCATTTGACACTGCCTCACACTGCTATGAGACATGTTTGTTGAATACTTACAGTATACTGGTTATGCAGTAGTATTAGCTAGATAAAGACTTGCCCAAGCTCTATGTTACAATCTGTTGACTATCTTCAGGAATGTAAAGCAAACTCTTTGTTCTTGAAGCTGCTCAGAAAATTTCAAGTGAGATGCCAATTCTTTTGTTTTTACTATGTTTTTGCTAGGTACAGTATGTATCAAAAGTGAGTACACCCATCACATTTCTGCAAATATTTAGTTATATCTTTTCATAGGACAACACTGCATAAATGACTCTTTGACACAATGAAAAGTAGTCAGTGTACAGTCGTGGCCAAAAGTTTTGAGAATGACACAAATATTAGTTTTCACAAAGTTTGCTGCTAAACTGCTTTTAGATCTTTGTTTCAGTTGTTTCTGTGATGTACTGAAATATAATTATAAGCACTTCATAAGTTTCAAAGGCTTTTATCGACAATTACATGACATTTATGCAGAGAGTCAGTATTTGCAGTGTTGGCCCTTCTTTTTCAGGACCTCTGCAATTCGACTGGGCAGCTCTCAATCAACTTCTGGGCCAAATCCTGACTGATAGCAACCCATTCTTTCATAATCACTTCTTGGAGTTTGTCAGAATTAGTGGGTTTTTGTTTGTCCACCCGCCTCTTGAGGATTGACCACAAGTTCTCAATGGGATTAAGATCTGGGGAGTTTCCAGGCCATGGACCCAAAATTTCAACGTTTTGGTCCCCGAGCCACTTAGTTATCACTTTTGCCTTATGGCACGGTGCTCCATCGTGCTGGAAAATGCATTGTTTTTCACCAAACTGTTGTTGGATTGTTGGAAAAAGTTGCTGTTGGAGGGTGTTTTGGTACCATTCTTTATCTCATGGCTGTGCTTTTGGGCAAAATTATGAGTGAGCCCACTCCCTTGGATGAGAAGCAACCCCACACATGAATGATCTCAGGATGCTTTACTGTTGGCATAACAGAGGACTGATGGTAGCACTCAACTTTTCTTCTCCAGACAAGTCTTTTTCCAGATGCCCCAAACAATCGGAAAGAGGCTTCATCTAAGAATATGACTTTGCCCCAGTCCTCAGCAGTCCATTCGCCAAACTTTTTGCAGAAGATCACTCTGTCCCTGATGTTTTTTTGGAGAGAAGTGGCTTCTTTGCTGCCCTTCTTGACACCAGGCCATCTTTCAAAAGTCTCCGCCTCACTGTGCGTGCAGATGTGCTCACACCTGCCTGCTGCCATTCCTGAGGAAGCTTTGCACTGGTGGCACTCCGATCCCGCAGCTGAATCCTCTTTAGGAGACAATCCTGGCATTTGCTGGACTTTCTTGAACGCCCTGAAGCCTTCTTAACAAGAATTGAACCTCTTTCCTTGAAGTTCTTGATGATCCTATAAATAAAAAACAGCAGGTCCTTTAATGACAGCAATGAAATGCAGTGGAAAGTTTTTTTCGGGATTAACTTAATTTTCAAGGCAAAGAAGGACTATGCAATTCATCTGATCACTTTTCATAACATTCTGGAGTATATGCAAATTGCTATTATAAAAACTTAAGCAGCAACTTTTTCAATTTCCAATATTTATGTAAATCTCAAAACTTTTGCCCACGACTGTAGTCAGAGATGTAGGGGGTGTATTCACTTTTGTGTCATAATGTACCTTTCTGATCTTGGTCTGAGATCAACATATATATGAGATGATGACCACTTTGGGAACCACTTAATTTTAGGTGATTAACAGTACTGCAACGGATAGTCCTAAAGTAATTTATGTAAATAACCAATACTGTTTGGTTGCATATTTGCTTGCAACCAAACAGTATGCATCAACCCACCAAATGGGAGTTCTAATCGCATTGTGTGCATTTTTAAATGCTCTTACTTAAAAAAAAAAAAATTATTATTATTTTCACTGTTGATTTTTTACCATGCATATTTACCACATGTTTAAGTGATCTTCATTCATTCACCACATTTCTTCTACAAAGTTGATGGTTTAGCAAATCCTTCCAAGCTTTGATGTGTTCCAGTCCCAGTAGTTTCAAATCTCCTTAGTTGTTTTCATTGCAGCCCAATAATTTGACCTTCCTGAAATGGTGACCTTTTTTGCCAGTGCACTGTGAGGTTGAAAGTTTGATACAACAAGAAAGGTTTTTAAGGCTACTTTCATTCCCGTGAGGCTCAAGTACGAAACTGTTCCTGGCAATTTAAATGCTATAACTATAGAGTGACTGCTGTTACAAGCAATCAAAGGAATACTGACCACATCAGAGTCCAAGACTATCTTCATGGTCATCAAGTGGAACTGTCCTCAGTCACTACACACATCCCTGGCAGACCACACAGGGCCATCCTCAGCAGTGACCCAGAGGCCTCCATGCAACGAGAACTCCAATCAGAAGTGCAGCAGAGGATGTGTCAGACAGGTCTAGAGGGCCAAAGGGGTCAGGATCGCTGGTAACTCAGGAGTGATGTTTGAGAGAGAGAGTGAGACAGTGAGATATACTTACAGCGTATATTTTCTGCAGGTGCAAGCAGGAAATTTGGAAGGACCAGATATGACAGCATAACTAAAAGGGAGAGGTAGAAGGAAACACGGTTGTTTTATTCAGTCGAACAACTGTTGCTGTTTTCTTTGTCCAACCTGTTCTAACCAATGCTTATGGAATGGCTCTGATCGATTTTCCCTATTTTCCCAGCTTCTAAATGGCTTGCTTTTTGTCCCATAGACAGCTCTCCAGTATTAATGTTGGCTTATCTACAGTATATTTAACAAAAATGCAGCCTTCACTGGTTTCCACAGGTTTCCATTGAGTTCCGCTCAATGGGCTTAAACAAAGCTTAGTCATTTTATACTAACAGAGCACACCTCGGAAACAAGAAACGCATGTCAGGCAAATGTTCCAATATTTTTTGATCACTGGGTGATCAAAACTGTTGTAGTTAAGTTGTTGTGCTAGGTGAAAATGGGTTTAAACAAAAGGTTTTTTTATTTTCGTTTTTTTTTTTTTTTTTAAGTTTTCAAGAAACATCGAAATGTGAATATCTTGAAAGTTGAATTTCTGATCTAGTGTCTAATATCCAACTTTTGACTCGTTTTCAGCAAAAGACTTGGCCTTGCCATTCTAATACTTTTTGAACAAACTATATATTTTAGAAATAATCTTAATATATAAAGAAATCTTAACACCAGATGTGCTTAAATAATGACTAAAATATCCATGGCCTTTGTGTATTTGCCCCACATTCACAATAATTTGCAGAACTATGTTATATATGAAAAAAAATGCATAAAGCTGTTCTCATGAAGTCATTTAATGTTTCACCAAATAATATCCATATGACTCTGCAAACATGTGAAGAAGTTTTTAATTTCCATATCAGTTTAATATTTGCACTAAGGAACGCTGTTATAAGTGATGCGCTGGTCTTTAATATAGTTTTAATTAAAAAAAAAAAAAAAACGTTTGAGAAGTCTGACAGGTTGTTTGTTAGCTTAAACATTTCCCCTGTTCTTGCATCTTTTTCAGATCTGCTGCTCATATTTTACTATTGGAAGGCGATAGGGGACAAGTTTTTTGTAGTTCACCACCTGGCTGCATTGTATGCTTACTACTTTGTACTGGTGAGTTCCCTATTGTCCAAGAGCAGAATGTGCAGGCAAGATGGGAAAGAGACAGCCAAGGGTGAACAGTTGTGACGCCTGAGGGGTGTGAAGTGGCTGCTAAAACCTCACTGTTCCTTCCTAACACATCCAGGCTAGATCAGATACAGTGTGTAATACTAACATTATTCACAGCACAAAGATAATGTTGTAGTCAGTAATTATGCACAAGATGAGAGGTGAATGTTTTTTTTTTTTATTCATTCCGAGTATATAAATGCTCAAATGATATTTAAATAAATGTGGTCCCCTGGCAATGATTCTGCCGTATTTTGTTATCTAAATTGGTTAAGTTGTTGTTATAGTGAGGAGAAGACATCACAGCCAGTGAGAATCTTCCAGAAACTGGCACTTTTGCTTTGTAAATGCATGTTACAGATAAGACTATTTAGTTCATTTTAGTGAAAGAAAAAAAAATTAACTAATAATGACCTGCTGCTCTTAATAATGGACAGGATTCTTGAAATGGTTCTGTTGTATTCATAAGTTATGTGTAGTTAGCACCGAAGCTGTGCTTACTGTTGAAATAGCGTTAACAGTAATTCTGATAGAGACCTGCTGGCTGTTAATGTGAGCACAAATCTAAAGTTTTTAATTTACCATTAGTTACATTTAAATGAACCGCACAAAAATGGCAGGTACTGCTGTTCACCTTTGGCTCTGTTAGTATGTTACACTCTAGGTTGCCAGGTTCTGTTGACTATGGCTTTGATGATGATGGTACTTTTTTGCATGGAATGCTCATTGACGTCAGTGGCGAAAGCCGTCTCGCATATCCTTGCCCTTCCTCCACCATGCTTTTCACTTGCATCGGCTGGGTGCATGTAGGAACCAGCTCATAGCTCACACACACTGCTGCTGCCTCTGGAGGAGGGTCTGCTGAATGCATGCTTATCTTTTTTTTCATACGAAAGAACTGTCTTCCTATTCTGTATTTCTCTAGCCTTCTTTTAAACTGTTCTGCCTACAAATAACATAAATTCCTCTGGGAAGATAATGGTGCAAGAATTAATAGGAGCTGGCCTTGTGTGTATGTGTATAAAGACAGAATAAGATTTCTCCTTAAACCTCCTTAAATATGCACTATATTGCCAAAAGTAATCGCTCGCCTGCCTTCACATGCATATGAACTTGAGTAACATCAAATTCTTAATCATTAGGTTTTTATATGATGTTGGCTCTTTGCAGCTTTAACTCTTCTGAGAAGGTTTTCCACAAGGGTTAGGAGTGTGTTTATAGGGATTTTGGACCATTCTTCCAGAAGGGTATTTGAACAATTTCATGTTCCCAACTTTGTGGGAACAGTTTGGGCATGGCCCCTTCCTGTACGAACATGACTGCGCACCAGTGCACAAAGCCAGGTCCATAAAGACCTGGATGAGCGAGTTTGTTGTGGGAGAACTTTACTGGCCTACACAGATTCCTGACCTCAACCTGATAGCTGGCGTCTGACCTCACAAATGCATTTCTGGAAGAATGGATGGAAAAATTCCCAGAAAAACACTCCAAAAGCCTTCCCAGAAGATTTAAAGCTGTTATAACTGCAAAGGGTGAGCCAACGTCATATTAAACCCTATGTATTAAGAATTGGATGTTACTCAAGCTCATATGCAAGTGAAGTCAGGCGAGTGAATACTTTTGGCAATATAGAGCATATAAGATGCGATTTAAGGAGAAATCTATTTGTTCTTTCTAATGCTGCTTTGGAGATGTATGGATGGTTGAACAATACAATCACTGATGATGAATTAGAATTTTTCTTTGCATTTTTGCCACAGAATTCACCTCTAAGAGATAACCATATGACATGTGGCTGAGTGCTGTCTTGACATTACAGAATTGTCAGGCCATCCACCTATACATACAGTATTAAGTAAATGTTGAATTCTGTTCTGACCCACAATTCAGTGCATTGCAGGAAGTAATTTGTTTATCAAAAACACCCATCTCGATATTAGGATGTGAGAGTGCTCAGCTCTGTGGTGCAATGGTTTTGCTTTTTGTTTCTTTGGCTGATTTCTGTAAAGAGCACAATGTATATTTATTAGCTAAAACAGGTTGTGACCAATACCAACTTCCAAATTAAATCTAAATCTCCTCCGGAAACACTAATTGAATATTGTTGTAGGGCCATACTGTTACTGGACACTTTCATAACTGCTAAATTAAATCGAAAAGAGCTAACAGCAATATTATAAACAATATACATGAATATAAAATTAGCATAGATTCACTATGAAGCTTGCAGTCTCTCAGCATTGTTCTATTCCTGTTTGTTGTTGTTTGAAAAGTCATGAGCATTATTTCGTTGCTTTTTCCTGTGTTATTTGATGGTTTGTCAGTTTTACACATGCACTTCAAAATAACAATATATAGTCTCTTTGACGCTGATGCCAGTTCTTATAAATTATTTGCTGGATATTATTGATGTCAGATTGCTTTTAATAGTCAGTTTATTCTGTGAGGTTGTGGTATACAGTATTTTTGAGCAATATTGATTAGTTGTTGTTGTTTTTCAATATAAACCAGGTTAAACTGAAGGACCTATGCATATGGTCTATGAAATATATCTTAGCATATATGTTTTTCTTTTTATTTATAGTGCATGTTGAAGAAAACTTTATTGTTGGTGTTGCAGCTTATCCTTTGTGTTTGCTTTGAGTTTGCACCTTTTATTTTCCAAAGAATCTGTCCTGTCTGTCTCTGTCTTCACCTAACATGACGTCTTGGATAATGCAGTCCCACTTTAAGTGACTACCAAACATGCAAAAAATACCAGGGCAAAGTTAGTGCTTTCTTAATCAAATGGACAGGGCTTGGCTGATCTAGATCTCGACTCCTTCCTGTCTTGTCTGCTGTTGTGCTGTTGCAGAATACTGCGCAGCTATGAAGCCCAGTTACAGTATGGACTTACCAGTACCTAGGGGTACTAGCATGCAAATGCTGGTGTTTTCCTCTTTTTCCATTTTTTTGTAGTCTTTGTCCACAGTTGAGTAAGTATTCTAACACTGAAATTTATTTACACCCCCAAGGTAAGTGTGCTACTAATGTTTGCCTGTATTGGCCTAGCAATAAAAGGTTGAACATGCATAAAGCTACTGTATAATGAGTGCTTTAGTCTAAAGCTAAAAGGTGACATTGTTCCTGATGCTTAAGATAACAGTGGTTTGTAGCCGTCTGCACAATGTAGTATTAGTACAGGGTTGTTTACAGAAACGTTATAAAAGCTCACTGCAGTTAAATATTTCAAACATATAAACATGATTGTGACAAGGATTGCCACAGAGCCCGTTTTTTTTCCTTTTTTTTTTTTTTTTGAGTTTTAGTGATATAGGAGTTTGGTCACAGTTCTGCCCCTCTGCAGGAAGGTGTTTTTTTTAATGTCTTTATTCATTCATTCTAGCTATTAAGACTAACTTTTCATTAAAAAAAAAAAACTTTTTATTATAAGTATGATCGCAGGTTTCTAAAGACAGTACTGTTGTTGGAACATGTAACAAAAACATGACCTCTAATTTTAGGTTTAATTATGATTTGATTAATTTAATTTTGACATGTCCATGTGTGCACAAACAACTGGACAGATTATAACTCATCTGCATTTTTATATTGAAAATCACTTGAAGGACGGTAATAATCAGACAAATAAATAATTAATGTTATTACCCTATAATGTTATATATATATATATATATATATATATATATATATAGTGGGTGTGTATATATACACATGTCATTAGTCTATCTATAAATATTTTCATAATTGATCTGTTACTGTGTTTCCAACCAAACCGTCAAATTTTGATTATAAATTTAGTTGATTTGATTAACATCCACTTTTAATATTTTAATATTCCTTCCCATGGTGTATAATAACGTTTTAGTCTGAATATACTTATTTGTTTAAGAGGTTTATATTCTGTGATTGTGGGCTTTTTTTTCTCCCTAACAGTGTGATGAATTGGCTAGAATAAATTGCCCTTAGTGTGTGAGTGAGATGTGATAAAATGTGTCTCATTCAGGATGTATTCCCAGATTATATCCAGTATTCCCTGGAAATTCTCCAGATCTACCCCAACCCTGACTGGGATAAAAGCTGTACCAGACAGTGAGTGAGAATGAGTTACTAGATTAATTTGTCAAATACTCACTTTCATTGCTGGTTATAGCTAAATGTCTTGGCTATGAATTACCTATGTTTTACACACCCTGATGCTGCTCATATAGAATGTCTTGACCAGTGTTGCTAAAGTACAGTAGTTTGATGAAGGGTCAATAATGGTAACCAAATAAAACTAAGGTTCTTCTCTGGTTTCCACAACACTAGAAAGATTCCCGAAGATTTTGGTGTTATCAAGCCAATCCGGTTGCCTGGTTATTATATTCTTTTGTCTATCATTGTGTGTTTCTTCTTCACTGTGTCCTTCCAGGGTCAAGGAATGTTGCCTTATTTTGCTAACTTCCGTCTGCTTGCGGAGTTTTCTACCCCATGTGTGAACCAGCGGTAGGTGCTCCAATGCTTTTTGTTTAGTCTCTGTGAGGAGCTTGTGAGCCACAGCTTCCTTATTAAATAAACCAGTTACATATAAAACACATGAATTGTATAATGAGTAAAAGCACAGTCAATTATAAGTTCTTGTCATATGGGTGTGCCTGTGTTTTGCAGCTGGTTCTTTGAAGTGTTAGGTTACCCTAAATCCTCCAGACTCAACATTGCCAATGGTGTGCTCATGGCGGCTGTGTTTTTCATGGTGCGCGTCGCAGTCATGCCTGTTTACTACAGCCGTATGTACTTTGTATACGGCACGGAGGCCTTCTATCGGGTATCGTTCGGTGGCCGTGGTGCCTGGATCTTTTCCAGCATCTGTTTGGATATCATGAACCTCATGTGGATGCATAAGATTGCACGCGGCTGCTATAAGGTTCTGCGCTCCAGCCGGCATATAAAATCCCAGACTCAAGAAAATGGAAAAATGGACTAAGCATGGAAGAAAGTTCACAAGTGTGGGAGCCAGAGGAAGACCCTCACTCACTGTTTTTCAAGTGACGGATTGTGAGTCAGCTAACAGCAGCCACCTAGCTAGAGTAATTTACCTACTTTTGAAGTTGGTAATAGGAGAATTCACCCAGAGCAATACAGAACATCAACAGTTTGTTGATGCCTTCTACTGCAAGCAGACAAGTCATGTCAGATTAAGACGGCTGATGATTTTCCCTTATTCTACCTACTAAAATGGCTTAAACAACAGTTTAAGCACCACATTTTTGTTCCAGTATGTTTGAGCTGTTTATGTTGTTATTGCCTGAACATATTTTCAAATTTAACCTGAACAACAGCTTAATAGGTTAAAATGTGCCCCGTCTTTCTAATTTATTAATTCACTGCCACCTGTGAACGCAAATGGCCAACATGTTTACTTTGAAGTTACACTTCATCCAACTAACTGTAAAGGATGTGCTCATGTGCTCACCTTCACTGCGTTACATCGAGGACTTCATCACAGACCACGTCTGAACAGGTCGACCCCTTTACGCCAAGGATGCTGGGAAGGTTTAACTGTGAATGTGCACAAACTTTTTAAATTTACATAAATGTTTTATACCGATATTGTTGTGATCAAAAGAGAAGTGCACTTTCTTTATGTAATAGGAGACACATTTCTGTCTTTGCTTTTGGAAACCATGCTGGAATGGACATCACCTAGATTCTGTTTGAGGATGATGAATATAAGTGGACAGTTTCTTACTGAGATTTTCCATAACAGCGAGACAGGTTTGATTCTTAAACTGGGATTTGGAAATGGTTTACACACACACACACACACACACTTGAAATTCTCCACAACACAGCGTTGTTTGTACAGGGGTTAAGCGCATGCTGCAGTGTGGTTCTCCGAATGTTTTGCATCACTGATAGGAATATTAATGGACATGCACAGTTACTTATTTTAGATTTTATGTACAGTGAACGTAGAATATAAACAGTTTAATATATTGTCAAAGGCTTTGGGCGTGGGCATTACCCTACGGCTGATGTTCCTTACATGCTCTCGGTAAAGCAAAGGTAATTGGACGTTCAGCAACTTTTTTCTGCATCATGCCTTATTTATCTGAACCAGAACTGAATCAGCATGTACATGTATATTTATTATTTTAAATGAATTGTATTATGTATGGAGAAAAGGTGTCTGTTATATATCTAAATTAGAATAACAACGGTAACATGGACTTATTGAAATCAGCTTGAGGTGCGTCATGTCACTTTGTATGAAATTGTAGCTTAGAATATTCATACACAGTCTTAAAGCTGATTGACAAATCACCTACAATGGTAATATTACTGGATGCCACATATTATTTTCTATTATAAAATTGAAAAGTATTTATATATAAATGTCTGTGTGTAAGATGACATGAGATGTAGAGAATTTATTTGCTCTTTAAAATTGAGAGAAATTCTATTTTTTATTGAATAAATTACTTGAATTCTTGCTCTACCTTATGGAGAACAATAGTCAGTGCAGATTCAGTGCAGTTTCTGTACTTACGAGGAGAGGCCGGTCATAACAGTCTGCATTCGCTTGTTTTTGATGCCTTTTTATTTTTTAAGAAATATTACCTGGCAGTTTTCTATACGCTCTGATGCCATTATGTGTTTTAATTGGATTGAGTTTGCAGGTCTTTAGTTCTCTTATTTTTGGTCTCATTTTTGCCTTTTGTTTAATGGATGAATGATGAAACAAAAGTTTGTTGTTATGTTTTATTTACACTGTTTAGTGTGGATTCAGGTACACCAGCATAATATATGTCTTAATATGGTTTTAAAACTTTTGCCCTATAATCTTGTTTTAGATTCCTTTAATAATTTCCCTTGTATTGAAAAAGAGAATGTGAAATGTTTTCATAGCAGATATAGATCCATTTCTGTTTTAGATGAAAGTAATGCATAAATACATTTGTGTATACCTTCAGTGTGAGAACTAAACATCACAGCGATGGCTGTAAACTCAGTGAATGGCTGGTGTAAATTGTCTCCACGCTGGGAATGTTAACTTCATGTTAATTAGTAAGAATATACCTTGGTGTAAACTCATTTAAATTTGAAGTTTTAATGTTACATGATTATTTCTATTGAAGAATGGTCACAAATCTTCTTTTCTTTTCTTTGCTTTGAACCAAGCAGCCTCACTGTGTTCTGATTAGTCTGAATGACTTTGTGATTTGTATGAAGCAGGGCCCAGGATGTTGCGTACATCTCATTGATTTTTAAATCTTGTCATCTATTTTTTTTTTGTCAGAATAACTCCATTTGCTCAATAAAGCAATATGATCATTTGGATTTAGTGTACTCTACCCTTTCATGATGCTCAGTGTCAGCAGCATCTTCAATTACTGCATTTTATATCAACTAGATTAGCAATAATTCATGAAAAAAATTGCACTGGAGCTACATGGCGAAAAACTGTTACCATGCAATACGTATGTAAGGAAAATAGATTTAATATTCCTGGTAAATATATATTTATTTGTTGCAAAGTGTTCAGTTCATGCCATATTTAGGCATGAGGTATAAGTGAGAGAGTGCTTGTTGGGTTAGAGTCTGGATCATTGTAGAAGCAGTTTAGCATGAGGAAATCTGTGCAAAACACTGTCTCGCTTGTGGTTTATATGGAGAGAACATATCAAGTAATTTGTCTAAATGAGGGCAGGAGAGGCCTCACCAGGTTCTGCATCTATATAGAAAATATTAACAATTTTGCCAAAGCCTGCAGAACAGGAACGATACTACAATTTGTATGTGCTCTCACAGAACACTGTATGCCGTAGGACCTCACTTTACTTTTAAAACAACCTCAGATTTTCATGTCATATATTTTCATTAAATGTTGGAAATACTCCTTTGAGATTCTGGTTCATGTTGACATGATTGCATCACACAGTTCCTGCAGATTTTTCAGGTGCACTTTCAAGGCATGAATCTCCTGTTCTCCTACACGCCAAAGGTGTTTTAATGAATTTAGATCTCCTTATGGTGAAGGCCACTGAAGAACGCTAAACTCATTGTCATGTCCACGGAACCAGTTCGAGATGACAGGGTGCATTATCATGCTGGAAATACTTATTAGAAGATGTGAAAATTGTGCTGATGAAGGTATTAAGGTATAGCACATGGTCAGCAAAAAAAATGTGTCAAGAACGTATTCCACACACTCTTTAACAACCTCCACCATCCCTGACTGATAACAAAAGGAAGGCTGGATTCATGCTGTTGGCACCAGATTCTGACCCACCATCTGTGTGCTTCAGCAGAAATCACAATTCTTCAAAGCAATATATGTTTTTTTCAATTCTGTTTTTTTTTTTTTTTCACTTAATTGTACAGTCATAGTGGGTTTGTTCCCATACAGCCGCAACTTTCTGTTTTTGGCTCAGAGGAGTGAAACTTTGTGATCTTCAGTTGTTGTTGCTTATCTGTACTGAGTTACTATAGCCTTGCTGTTGAGTCAGCCACCCAGGCTATTCATCAACAAAGTGAGGCATCTGTAGCTCTGCCAATCAATCGATATGTTTGTCTTTATTGTACCATTGTAACTCTAGAGAAGTATTCCAGGAGATCAGCAGTTGTAGAAATAACCAAATCAGCCAGCAATCGTCACAGTCAAAATCATTATGTTTACATGTTTTCTGTTCCGTTCTGTTCCATATCTGTGTGAGTCTATGCACTGCAGTGCTGCCACATAATTGACTAATTAAAAATAGGTAAGAATAGATGTACAGGTGTTCTCTGTGAGTGTATGTTTTCTAGGTTATATACATATGGAACTGCAATAAGAACAGCAAGGTCATAATAATAAGTTACTTTTTTTAGTAGTAGAAGCAGATAATGAATAATAATACGGCTGAATCACAATATTACTGTAGTTTGTTGTATTATGACATGGTGCAAAATCTGCATTGTTTACACGCACAATGCAATTATTATTTCATATTATATATATATATATTCTGTTTACTCATCCTTGAAATATATATGTTGACAAACATTATTTTGGACATATGGTAAAAGTCATGTCTTATTACCTGAACTCATTTGTAAACCCTATTTAAACCACAATTGAAGTGTGAAAGAAAGCACTAGTCTGTACTTTTCCACGCCACTAGATGCCGCAAGTGAGCCATTTAAAACATGTAAAAACTATAATTGTCTGTGCTTCTACTGTAGTACTCAATTGTTACTGGTCATGTCACATTTTTGCAACTGGAAGACGAGAAGCAGGTGTTAGTGGTGAGGGACATGTGGTTGAGGAGGTTAAATAGGAGGAGGAAGTCAGGATGGTGCGGTTGTGGAGAAGTCAGTGATTGGAGAAATTCAGGAGGAACTGAGAGAAGAAGCAAAGGCAGCTGTGGAGGCTAAAACCTGGCCAGGAGACAAGAGGAGCAGAACTTCATCTTCTCCTCTTTTTAAAGTGTAAAATACACCTCAACGCCATGTGAACATTTCCGCCCTTTATTAGCTTCTACAAGATAGACAGTGAATTGCTGGCTGGTGAACATTAATTTCTTGTATCTTGATCATTTTTGGATGTCCTAAAGTTAAATGATTGTTTAATCATTTCTAAACCACTTGTTGCTAACCCACTCCATTAACCCTTGAAATAGTCCTCTTTAATGTGAAGGTGCCAACTAAATGCAGCCCTGATCAGCATTCTTGCCACACAGGCTTCTATACAATGCACTATATTTTGATGTTTTCTAAGTGAGCAGTTAAGCTGCTAAGTTCTACATACACTCATTTGTTTGATGAACAGATTAATGACAGTTAAAGGAAATATTGCGGCTCTGTTGTGTTGTAGACATATTCTGATCTTTTGGTTTGTGTCTGCTTAATCTCTTAGAGAAAAGGGTCATGGAAAAATACAACGTCTTTCTTACTGATAGCTTTATCCTGTGACAGCGTTTCCCCTGCTGCAGTGAACGAGGGCTCAAGGAATGGTTTAATGTGTACAATGTTTATTATATCATTTATGTTTATGTAAACTTGAGATTTTGGGGCATTGTGCAAAACAGCAATGCATACTAAATCTGTTCATACACACACATGCACACTTTGCTGGCTCATAAATAATAGAACAAATGGCTGACAAACAGTTGGCCAGCTTTTGTTGGTTCTGAGTGTTACATTTGCACTGGGTAGCTGATCACTCGAATTCTCAGCGGGAGTCTAAAAAGGTGTTTATGCAAGTGAAGGTCACCATCATTATACTGGAAAAACAAAATGAATCAATCAGAGACATAGCACAAACACTGGGAGTGGCCAGTGCAACAGTTTTGAACATTTTTAAAAAGAAGAAATTAACTGGCAAGCTCATCAACCGTAAAAGGCCGTGAAATACAACTAAAGAAGATGACCACAGAATCCTTTCCATAGTGAAGAAGAACCCTTTCCCAACATCTAGCCAAGTCAAGAACACTCTTGAGGAGGAAGGTGTGTCATTGTCAAAATCTCCAGTCAAGAGTAAGTAAATATAGGCGCTTCACAACAAGGTGCCAACCACGGTACTAATCAATTAAAGAAACGGCAGGTCAGACTTTGCCATGAGACAACAAATACCATTGATGGTAAGAGAAAAGTATGGAGAAAAAAAGAACAGCTCAGGATGCAAAGCTTATCACATCATCTCTTAATTATGGTGAAAGCAGTGTTATGGCATGTAATGGTACCAATGAAGTTGGGTCACTAGAGTGCAGAGTGCTGATAAAAGAAGCAGGATGAATTCTGAAGTATAGGGCTATACATTCTGCTCAGATTCAGCCAAATGCTGCAAAGCTGATATTCATATTGCAGTTGGATCATGACCCAAACATATAGTGAAAGCTACCCAAGAGGTTATCAACACAGAAAAAAGGGATATACTTCACTGGTCAAGCCTGTTACCTTATTTCAACCCAATAGAGCATGCTTTTTACTTACTGAAAACATGCCGAAGGCAGAAAAACCTACAAACAACCAGCCGCTGAAGGCAGCTGCAATAAAGACTGGGCAAAGCATCTCATGCGAGGAAACTCAGCATTTGGTCATGCCCGTAAGTTCCAGACATCACCCAGTCATTAAGTGAAAGAAATTTTCATCCAAGTACTTGAAGAAAATCCTTATGCTTGTAATTATGTTAGTTTGTTCTATTATTTGTGTGTCCATAAAATGTTTGTGAAAATGGATAGGGTTAGGGTAACCCTAACCCCTTGGACAAACATTCCATTTCCATGGCCCTTCCTGATTTTTTAATTGTAAAACAATGCTTAAGGCATTGAAAATATGCAATGATCTAATTTGAACAGTTGATATCGAGATTTGTCTGCTACTTAGTGCTGTTAATTGGTGACCCTAAATATAAATGAATGAACTTTTCTGCAGCAGAGGTAAGTTTTGGTTTTTCTTACCTGGGATGGTCTTTATGAGAGACAGTTTCATCATGATTTTTGCAAACGCACTTAACAATACCGTTCTTGCAAAAAAGATTCCGAAACAGCTAACAGCTGTTTTAAATAACAACTGACTGTTGTTGTCACTTAATTACATAACGTCATATGGGTTATTTCATACTTTTGAAATATGCAGTATTGTTCTAGAACGTAGAAAATAAATCACTAAAGAATATCAAAAACATTGGTGAGTCCTTTTGACTGGTACTGCATCCATTTAAAAAATCATGTATCATGTACGAGATGTCAAATATCATAATATTTTGTTTGTTTTTTAACTAAAACCAAGAACATAAACAGGATAAACAGAAAGGTAATGGCCTTTGAAATGTTCGAAACTACACATGGTTAGGACGGTGTTTTACATTATATATATATAAAACTGAAACCATATTATCTGAATTACTTGCACAACTCTGGCTTCCAATATGATTATTATGTGAAGTAATGCCAATCTATGTACCGAGAACGAAGAGACATTAATAACTAACCCTTAGTAACATAATATATTATGGCTGCAATACAATATGCTCTCTCATGCTTGCTTCATTTTAAAGTCTTTCCTGTGTCCAAACCACCTACAACTTGTATTCTCCTCTTACATACGGTCTCCTCTTTTAATTCAGAGAACACAGAGGATTAAAATTTTTTAATAAATTCATTAAATTATCTATCTGAACAAGTCAGAAAAAATATACAGTTTATTATGTGAATTAAAATTAAGTAATATAAACACAGAAAAACATACACACTGAAAACATTAATATTTACATGTTGCACACGCATTAATGAAACATATCTTAACATACTGCAAAGAGGAGACAACGGGACACAGTGTAGCAAGGCTAACATGTATGACATCTAGGTCCCTATCCACAACAACTGTGGCTTGTTTTTCCCATTTGGGTCATTTTATGAGAGTGGATTAAAAAGCAGAATACTAAAAGCTACTTAAAGAACCTGTTAGGCTGGTTATTATCAGAACACAATACTACATATAAATTGCAGGGAGAATTCTATGCTTTCGTGTGAGCTCAAACACAGAAAAAATAGAAGAACATACACAGGGGTTTTGTCACAGTCTGCCACACATTTATAAAGACTCTACATTATTCTCTGCTTAAGTGCTCTGCTTTATCCATCTTTGATTTGTTGTTTTCTAACTGGCTGATGAGAAAGCTATTGCAAGTACAATTACAAGTCTTAATAATGCAGCCGTTAGATTTCTGTGAGCGTAATCTGAAAGCATTCTGCCTGAGATTCGATGTTTAGTACAAATGCATCCTCATTCGAGTAGTGCTCGATGATATTGTCATCCATGTTTACCAGAATCCTGAGAATCACACAAGACAACACAAAGCATAAAAAAAATCTATAAAACAACAGCAACAAATATTTGTAAAACACAGATTTGACTGATACATTGTGCACCGTTCTTGGTAGAAATTAATGAGCTTTTCTGTGTATATTGCATATATTTTCAGGGTTTAATAATATTTCTCTTTTTTTTTTTACTTAGAAAATCCCTGTTCAGTGAAACAGAAACTGAGATAAGGTCTGTTTTAGATACTAAAGTGCCATGGCAATTTATCTTATTTCTGTCAAACGCCTGCTTTCTGAAATGGATGTTTAATTCTCTGACCGCACTTGCAGGTATTAACACAGACTCAATTTAAATATATAGGCTTTGATTTTATTAAGATATTATACAGGAGACAAAAACACAATGAACATGTTTTTTATTCTTAAAATAAAATCGTATAAAAACATGCATTAATATGGGTCTCTTTGACTACTGTACCTACTCAATACTCTGCATCCTCTTGTAAGCATATATACCCAAATACCGCAACAAGCTATAAATAATCCACATCCATGCTTTTGATTTACATGTATACATTTCATACTTTCACTAAACCTATACTAAACCAAGCATTTGAAAGGGTGTTAAACCTTAGAAAAAACCTTAGACATATACACAGTGATCAGGCATACCGTACATCATATACTATAGATATACCCAAGGCTAAACTGATGAATAAAGAAACTGCTAGTAGATGCTCACTTAACAAATATTCAGAACTTTAAGGAGCACTGTGTGTGAAGGTGAGGGTTAAACATTATAAACTTGTTTCATAATGCCAAGCAATACAATCCTACTAATAAAAGATCTAGTCCACATGCACTGATCATGCATTTGACCCAACAATAATATGGCACACTGCTCAGCCTGTATTTCCTAAAGACATTCCTAGATTAGACCATTAAATGATAAACAGAATGTTTGCTTTCATTCCTGAAAAAAAAAAAAACGAAATATAATACTATATACCTGTGTACATGCTATGTGACCATTAGATTTAATCAGCTGTCACACACTCATAGTTTTGTCATGTTTGTTGCACTTTAGCCCCATTTTGACCACACCCTCTGATTACTGTTACAACTTGTGCGGTTTTCCCATCTCACCGGGTCTAGTTTCTCTTACCGACTGTATGTCTTACTATGTCGTAATCCTAGTCTCCCCTTTCTGTGTAGCCTGAACTTGAAAATCTGTCTATCCATCTTTATACACAATGAATATGTATATACGTACATACATGTATACACACACGCACACACGCTCTCACTCACGCGCTCACACACACACACACGCTCACGCACACATGCTCACAGAGTAATGATAATCACTCAACATTTCTATTGTTCAGCTCCAACTCACCCTTTTTTATTCTTCTTGTAGATTTTACTCATCTTCTCAATAGGAAGGGAGTACTTGTCTGATATCTGAAAAAAAGAACGAACCTGTAATTTTGTACATTTCATTTTAAATTGGGATGTGAGTAAGCTATAAATAAAATACTTACAGCTTCAATTAAACTCTTCACTGTTGGAGACTTTAGCATTAATGCATCAAAAACCTCATCAGACTCTTTCCTTACATACAGCAGAACTGTTAAGAAATAGTCACTGGTTACAAGGCATGCATCTTTTCAGAGAAGTTACTGCAATTATAGCATAAGATCAGTTACACTCTGAGGCACATTTGCTAAATCATTATTATGTTAGAACTCAAACAGAAGATTTGCTGCCTGGCCAAAAAAAGAAGGTCGCCATTTCAGATGAGTAAAAGTTTTGGGCTCCATCGAGCAAAAAAAACAACTAAGGCGATTTCAAATGGAAATTGGCTAAATACTCTTTTTAACACATTATCAAAACATGGAAGGGTAGCGCTGAACCGCCAACAACCGTCATGATCACAAACACTTGATGAAGTTAAAAAATCAACAGCTACGTTTAATAGTGAAAGTAAAAGCATTTTCATACACGCACAATGTGATGAGAACTCGCAGGGTTGGGACTAAACAGCTGTGTGTCCATAAGAAAACCTTGTATTAGTGAGACTAATAAAAAAATCTTAACTTTGCTATGGAGCATAAAGACTGAACTAAGGTCATGTGGTCTGATGAGTCCAGAGTAAACGTATTCCAGTGCGATGGGTACGTAAGGGTACGAAAGGAAGCGGATGAAGTGATGTACTAAGTGCCCATGTCATTATAATCAATGGAGCTTTTCTTCCCTTATGGCACACGCATATTCCAGGGCTCAAATTGTGAAAGAATGGTTCTAGGAGCATAAGGAATCATTTTCACACATTAACTAGCCACCACATGGTGTACTGTAATCAACACCAAAAGGTGTTTGGATAAATCTTAGAGTGTGCAACTTTTTTTGCCAGGCAGTGCAGATTAAGTTCCTCCAGATCTAGTCTTCTCTTTGTTTAACTCTTTCGCTCCTATGCACATGTACACACCTCTCCTTGGTACATCAATTTTGCTCTGTTTGGCTGGTGGAAGACAGGGATCATCATCTGGCTGTCTGAAAACCCTTTTCATCAGCACACTGTGGTGACAAACAGAACCTAATTTAAAACCTCTTCAGTACTTAAAAATAAATAATCATCAAAACCATTTTAAAGAATTTTATTTATTTAATCAATCAATTTTACCATAAATAACTGTTAAAATGAGTAAAAAAATCTGAGTATTTAGGCAAACTGATGCCATTGTGAAGCTGTGGAATGTTAGTCACTTAAAAAAACATTCCTCATATGTGTATTTAATATTACACTAAATTTAAACAGAAATCCAGCAAATTTGAACACCTTCAAAAATCATGTACACAACTACAAATATCAAGAAGCACTACAAACCAGTATACGCATTTAGAAACAAAATCCTCAGCTTATTTGTTTAATAGTAATGTACATAACATGTAAATTACTGAACTTGGTGCAACTGTACTGCACTTACCAATCACTTTCCATTTCTTCAGTACTGTATCCAAACATCTGTAAAGAGCCAGGGGGAAGCGTTACAGTCAAACAAGGAAGAAAACACAGATGACTAACTTTGTTTATTTCTCATTTTTAGTTTAGCATTTGTCTGATTCCACTCTGACCCATCATCACATAAAATGGGTTAATGACTACAAACTTTCTCACCTGTGCAGCTCTCTGCATGTTACTGAAATGAACATCAGGGATGAACAGCACCGGCTGAGAATCCAGGTCTGTAATGGATTTGAAAAACGTGATGTCTGACCTCTTCTGCATTAATGCTCCAAGACCTCTTTTACCTGCCAGATCTAAAACAAACACCCAAACTTATTTTTGAACACTTAAAGAAAATCCATCTTCAACATTTCTTCAGTACAGTCAAGTACACAAATATAACTCTCACCAGTGATAGTAATATTTTTTTTGCACCTTTAATAGGGAACTTTAAAAGGCCTTCTTGTGATCAGATTCTGATAATGAGCATTGTTGGAAAGTGTTATTTAAATCGTGGACTAAATCCGCACACTCAAAAGATATAGAGCGCACCCTGATTGAAATTGCATTATAGGTTACAGTATATAGTCACATGACCATGTTATAACCGTAAGAAACTCATGAGCAGAGTTCTACCAACACCTCTCCTGGTCCACTGAAATCTACATTGCCCCCATAAAATAAAGGCTTCCAAACATATGCACTTTAGCCAACTTTAGAGCTCTATGTTAGGTTAAAATGATTTCTCAGATGCTGCTACAGGGCTCATGTTTAAGTTGAGCATTTTCTCCATCTAAGAGACATTGTGCATTTACTATTTTCTTTTACAGTATAAATACAGTATGGTGAACCTTTAATACATTTTGTTTATAATATTAAACAACTGACTGTAGCAATGTTTTCTTTTTTTCAATTTATACAAATAAAATTACATTATGTTGATTATCTAAAATTCTTCAAAAGGACTGTTTGAGTCTTTTTTTTTTTTCAAATTTAATATTATATATGTGTCTGCTTTAACTCACCATTGTGACCTTGCCCTCCAGCTACATGACCCTTTGTCTTTTTCCGTATCTGCTTTTTCTCCTCATCGCGAATTTTCCTCTCGGCTCCCTGTGGAGAAAAGGGATGTGCACAAGCAACCGCTCAAATCACAAACGTAGGTAATAATCCACATAATGTTTAATGCATTAATGTGTTGCAGCATTTAATTGGACACATGGCACAAGACAATGGTTAAACTTGCCAATAGATAAATATTATTTGTTAATGTACCAGTTATCATCATCACATGCACTGTTCAAGAAACACTTTTCCCAACCTTGTCACAGAAGACCTTGATTTGGCAGTAAGCTCTGTGAATTGGTTTATTGCTCCTGTTGTTGTAGCTGTACGTGTCGATCTGAATCATAAGTGGAAGCCCTTTCACTCCTTTCTGAGAGGAGAAATCTGTGCTCAAACAATTCACTGTGATAAACACCTACAAAGGATGAAAAAATCATAATGTAAATTTACAACCTACTTCAGGAAAATTTCATAAAAAGAAAAAATGTTCTATAGGACGTTCAAACAATATGCATTAGGAGAAAAAACAAGGCCCTGAAAATTTCCTTGTAGTGTAAAATTGAGCTAGGATGACTGTTCAGTATTGAGATTTGTTAAAATAATGACCAACATAGGGATTTCCTTTCCAGTGTTTTTTGTGGCTCAAACAAACCAGTCTTGCTTTATTAGATTCCTTATGATACCTATGTTACAGTCCAATGGACTTGCGTATGACAAATTTCCGGTTTTACCTAAACAAACTGGTCAAACTGGAGTATTTCTTTGTTACCGTTATATTTTTGTTCATTCATGGTGTGAATGGATTTTTTAATACCCAGGAAGTCACTGTCAATTAATGACCACATCATTATAAGGGATTCATTCTCAAATGATTGCATAAAATTCCTCTATCTATCCTTAACAGTTATGATCACATGACCTAGCGAAGTACAACTATCTGCCAGACTAGTTACACATAGCACCCAACAAGTTAAACACAAACGCTATCTAATAAATGCATAATTTTTTATTTCAAAACTGCTTTGAAATAAAAAATAAATTAAATTATAAGAGAAAGGTTGAATTAAGGGAGCAGTGCCTCATTTTGGATGAGGTTCACTTCTGCTGCAGCAGTTAGTTTATTCAAATAACCTGAAAGACGTTTGCTTGATATGCTCAACTGCAAAAACAACATGTGCCAATATTTCAAGATACACTGGAAAAACTACTTTTAAAAGATGAAATGTGGGAAATGTTTTTGCCTGGAGCGAAAATACTTTCCCACTGATGGACTAGTTTGCCTTCATGTCTGTACCTGTAACTTTTGTTTAATAAGAAGTGTAATGTTGTGAGAACCACGTCTTTTCCCATGGTCATGTGATTCCTTTCAACAGACATCAGTTAATAAACTACAAACATGCTCACGCACAACAGTTAACGGTAATTTTTTTTTATTTTATTAGAGTACAAGCAGGAAATACTGATAGAATGAAACCTGGATAGTCAGGCTTCAAGCCAGGAAATACTGCTCGCCTGAAATTAAATAGACTATACAACTTTCTTATGTTGCAAATGTGATGGAATTATGTCCACATTTTTCCAATAAATTCTGTTTTATACGTTGAAAATACTTACATGCTATGCATGTTAAATACTGGCTCCATTAAAAGAATAAATCATGTTATGATTTTTTAAAATTATTTATTTATTATTTTATTTCAATTATTTATTATTCAGAAAAATAGAAGATAAGGTATGATAAGGTTTTTTTTTTAACTCTTTAAAAACTCTTTTCTAAAAAAAAATAAATAAAAAACATCTTTAATATAGGCTTGCACTGCTATTGATCTTGTGATGAAATACCTTAAAGAATGAAATGAACTTGTTAAAACAGTGGAACTTACAGTACAAGAGAAGAGGGTTAAGTTCATTCTAAATCAATCCATACTTGATATATGAAGCATAAATCAATAGTCTTTTTTTCTTTATTCATGCTGAATCTATGAACCTAGTATTCCTAGGTCCTAGTAATCATTTGAAATACTCAATTCACAACTTCATCAGTTATTCCAAACCATTCCAGAAGGTCGCAAACAGTTATGGGGCAAAAAGAGTTTTTCACTAATCTCAATATCTTCCATCTGCCTGCTCACCTTAGCCTCCTCATTAATGTCCCAGGTGAAAGAGATAGCATTGTAGGCGATTTCCTCCAGATTCCCAATAGTGTTGAAGCTCTCTTTGTAATCAGCTTTATAGAGATAAGCAAATCAGAGAAAATAGTGAATACAATGAATAAAACTCTTTGCAATAAAGTAATTTTAAATGGCTAATATTACGGTTTTAGTACAAAGAGAATGCACATCCAAAAGTAAACACATTTTATAATTTGTCACAGATCTTCTATTTACACAGATTAAGGACATAATGAGAACCTGACAAGGAGAATCCTGGGCTACGGTTATTCAAACCATGCATTATGGCATATCAGGTTCCAAGCTTTCCAATACTTGACTTCGTCCACATCCTGTTCATTAGCCCACCAAAGTGGTCTTTAAGAGGAACCCCCACCCCCCACCCTCCTGTGTCTGCCCTGACCATGCATCTATTGTCTATCCATTTTCCATCTGCGACTAAAGTGATAGATTACATTGCCCTAAGCCTTCTACTTATGTTGCATTTACCAGGATACAATATGAAGAAAGCAAAAGACTATGAATGAGGAGGTTAGGGCAACGTAACACACACAGACACACACGTTGGTTGAAGTGAAGTCTTAGTAAAGTGGTAAGAAAAAGAGGGCGCACAAATTCCTACCAATGTCCAAAACTCTCTGTTTGGCAGTGTGCTGACGAGTGTGCCAGTAGTTCCAGTGCTTTAGCTGCTCATCACGACATTTGTCTTCTCCAAACACCACCATCACCACACTCTGTCACACAAAGGCAAGGCGACGGCTTCATGAAGCACAGAAAACACAACAACAGAACCATGTATCTAAAATACAGTCTAGATTATCACTCAGAATTTACAATCATGGCTACATCAAACCAGAACAGCAGTTTTGCTTCACTACTAACAAAATGGTTTGGAGAAGCTTAGTATGTAAATGGGACAATGACTCACCCTCACTTTGCTGATAGGATGAGGCAAGCTTTTACTGATCCCCGCCTCAGACAGCGTGATGCCGTAGAACTGACCTCTGTTTAAATAGATCATTGGACCCTCACCAGGCTTCTGCCGAACTGAGCGACTGGCTTCTATACTGTATTGGAGTGTGTTCCTACATCACATGAGATGAATAGTGTTACTAATGAACCCCCTGACAGGTAGGATATAAATCTTCATTTTCTAGACTGTTTCAGTTTAAAAGGCACCTCAAGACATTATTACTAGAGGATAAAACCTACATTCCAGGAAGGTCAAAGTGAGTGTCTTGTGGTTCTAAAGTGGTGGGCACTCTGAACTTCTGAAAAAGGTGCAGAATTTTACATATTAGTATACTGATATTGATCAAAACTGGCTCGTTTCCTTACAGCATATCCCAGATTCATATATCTGTAGATTCACAACATTTAGCAGACAACCTAATCGAGAGTACTATAGGGTCACAAACAAAACTCTTACCACATTTTCGCCAGGGTAAGAGTCTTCAAAGGTGCTATCTGGCATGCTCCTTTGCTCATCCTTGCCATAACTGCTATGTGCCTCCTGAGTCGATGGGTGGTAAGCCATGTGATGGTATGACTGCCTTTCTTGCTGTTGGTTAGAATACACCTCTGACTTTATGGTGGCCACGACTCCAGTCTCTGCTGGTAATGTGCTATAGGAGTCGCGCTTCACTTCTGTACTGCGAGAGTCTGTGTTGACTGAGAGGTTGACTGGGGGAGACCTGGTGCCCTGAATGCGCTCATTTATGGATTCCACACTCCCATGGCACAGTCTATGAGAAATAAACAAATAAGCAAAATAAATAAATAAGTGAACACATTTCTTTGTACATTGTCAATGACCTATACAGTATTCCATTAAAGGTCACAGAATAATTATAACTGTGTCAAATCCTATCATTATCACATTTCATATGCATGTGTCTAGCTGGGAGCAAATAATGCACAACAAACCTTTTTTCTTCCTCTGGAAATTTAGCTACAGACAGGAGCCTTTTCTCTTTTGGAACCTGAGAGGCACACGAAAGAATGGTTACAGGATAGCATGCTAAATAAAGAGCTCAAAACCACTTCCAAATAGATATCAAGTCTATCTTGTAAGATAGTAACACCTCGTTTTTCTTGTGGACAAATGTGAGCACAGAAAAAATGTAAGCACAGAAAAACTCTCTTCCTGGTGATTTCAACAACAAAACAAAAAAAAGAAAGAAAGGAGGGCTGATTTAGGTACAATTGGATGCATAAAACGTCTTCTCACCTTGTAGTATTCATACAGGAGTCCGAGAGCCGCTACGCTGTCCTCGTCTCCATTGATGCTCATCATGGCCTTGGTGGCTGCTGTGCATCTTCACTTGTAAACACACGCCGGGAAAGGAAGGACGTCTCGTTGGGAACCACTACTACTAGCCGCTTACTGTGCAGCAAAGGAACATACATTTTGAGGAGAAGGAGATGATTTGCAGTATATTAGTGTAATGGTGGAACCCTAAGACACTTCAGTTTCAACACTGCAGCTTCAAGTTTTGATCGCACATAATAAAAAGAGACATAATGTTTTCTTTCATCACCTTTTCTCCGAAGCAGACTCCTATTCTAAATAAAAACCAACACCTCTTCTTGCCTGAGGTGTTTCTGGAGTCAACAAAGAGCTTCACCAAAATCCTACTATTCCCAGAGCTCTCCCTTTACATTCCCACACACAATACACTATCCCAGTGGATATGGATACTGCCCAGTGGAAGTGCACAAAAGCAGATCAGGAAATCTAGGTTAAATGTTTACACGAGTGGTCAATGCTATTTTGACCTGACACAATAAATATCTTACTTAGAGCCATTCGGTTTCTGTCAGCACATTAGAAGAACAAACTAAGATATTATCTTAGACTAAATTAATTCAGTTGACAGTTTTCCCCCCGAATCATGCAGGTTACACTAACTATGTAAACCAGTGAGGGGTTTCATGACGTGTGGACTTACCTTTCCTCCTGAGCCATGCTTATAAGAGCTTAATCCACCGGTACTGTTGGGAATCTTGTGCAGGAGGAAGTATAACCTTGTAGTCAGTATAAAAGCCTTCAGAAGAACGACAGAGCAAACGGTAAACGTTACCCGACTCCTAACATCCGTCTGACATTAGCATTAACCCCGTTCCACCTATATAAACAAAGAAAAAATGACTGTATGTGGGCGGGAGAAGACTTTCCAAAGATTCAGCGCTCTCCGAGACGCCAGCAGGTGACTGTAGCGCAGGTGGGCATGAATTACTCAATTAGTGGGCGGGGCGAGAGTTCACTCACAGTCACTACTGGCACTGAGTTCACTGAGTCACGACCTGCGCTTTGGATCAGAATCGATTCCTGCGCGCGCTCACACTGCACGCGGCCTGGCCACAGGGACAAAACCAACATGCTCTGTCTGCACTCAGGACAAAACGTGCATTGTTTATCACATACTGTATGTGGCCATTTTCCCAACTTAGGTTGTAGGTCAAGGTCAAGCCTTTTAAAAATCTTTTTTATTTAATGTTTTTAATATCTTGGAAAGTGTTTGGCTTAGAGGTAAGCACGGTCGCTTTGTACCTCCAGGTTCCTGGTTCGATTCTCGCCTCAGGTCTGTGTGCATGGAGTTTGCATTTTCTCCCTTTGCTTAGTGGGTTTCCTCCCACAGTCATGTATATTAGGCTAACTGGCCATAGTGCCAGTGCCAGATTGGCACCCTGTCCAGGATGCACCCTGCCTGGGTCGCATGGGATCTGCTAGAGACCGGATGCACCCTGTACACTGGATAAAGCGGTATAGATAAT
Source organism: Clarias macrocephalus (assembly GCA_011419295.1). NCBI lineage: Eukaryota > Metazoa > Chordata > Actinopteri > Siluriformes > Clariidae > Clarias > Clarias macrocephalus. The sequence goes on along the minus strand of JAAGKR010002077.1, from coordinate 55,288 downwards.
GAGATTTTGTATTAGTGATGATGACCCTTTATATTGCGGTTGGCCAGGCCTCTCTTGCACAGTTGCATTTGGTACAAGATATTAGTATATAGTATTTTGTAACAGGTACCCATAACCGGTAACACCTACCTCCTGTCCTGGGATCCCTATGCAGTTCAAGGTCAAGTTCAAGGTCTTGTTAATAGCCAATAAAGCCCTGAATAATCTAGCACCACCATATACTGCTGACCTTTTGAAGCCGCACAGTAAATGATCAGCTTTTAATTACAGTTCACACATCTAGGTTAAAAGAATCTTGGCGCTTGTTTGTTTTCAGCAGCGGCCTCAAAACGCTGGAATGAGCTGCCCCTGTACATCAGGCAGGACCCCTTATTGTTGTTTCTTGTTTTATATACAGTAGATTGGACTCTATTTTATATTCTTATTATTATTGTTTTTATTATAGTTTGTTTCTATGTCTGCAACTATTTTGGGATTATCTGGAAGTTGAGTCATGTAAACCAGACGTTTTTCCTGTTAGGTAGAAACGCTTCACTAGTCATCCAAGTAGTCAGACTGAAGAGGCTACATGGATGAGTAATGAAACATTTCTACCTAACAAGAAAGAAGTCTAGTTGACATGACTTAACTTCCAGACAACCACTCCAGGATGGTTAGGAATCTTCACAGACTATTCTAGGATTGTACAGCACTTTGGTCAACTGTGTTAGAAATACTTTTAAAAATATAGACCTTGACTTTAATAAGAGATGCAATATCATTATTTCACTCACACACTCATTCTCCATAATGATTATCCTGTACAAGGTCATGGGAGACCTGAGGCTAACCCCAGGGCATGAGGTGGAGTACACAATGGACTGGGTACCGATCCATTGCAGGGATAAGTACACACATGCGCTATGGGCAAATTTGTAAATGAGGTACAAGGCGACAGTGCTAATGACTATAGAGATTAATATTATATTAAATATTTGTAATTTTTAAATATTAAACATTTGCGTGTGTCCTGCCATGGATTGGCACCATGTTCAGGTGTACCCTTCTTCATGATCAAAGTCTCCTGGCATAAGATCTAGGTCCCTGCAACTCTGTACAGGTTGGAAGATAAATTAATATTTAGTTCACACTGGCTCTGTTTAAACAGCCCTAATTCACAAAAAAAAAAAAAAAAAAAAAAACACACACACCATATTTCAAAACGCCTCCCCATGTGTTTACTAGAATAAACTAGCACATGTCAACTTAAATTACCTGGATTTCATTTTAATTTTGTTTTAGTATTTTTTTTTCAAATGTAGCATGAAAATCGATATATATATATATAAAATTTCCATTAATAAATTATTAAATTTACAGAGACATGCAAGTATGGACTGCTTTGTGTGTGTGTGTGTGTGTGTGTGTGTGTGTGTGTGTGTGTGTGTGTGTGTGTGTGTGCATGAGACTGCAAAATGTGTTTTGTTGTTATATTCTTCTGTTAGAAGATTTGAACTCTTACCAGCACCGGTCTTGCTGCATTTGGCAGGCATGGTACACTTCAATATTTACAAAAATAATATTTACCCTGTTATACTGCAACACTCAAGAGGTAAATGATCGCTTTGTGCACAAGACACATGATTTGCACACATTGTTGACAGGAAGCTGTTTTGTTTGGTCCCCCTGGTCATGACCACTTTGCCCCATTCCCCAATCAGGACTTCGAAATCTATTATAAACTTATGGGACCACAGACATATATGCAGTTAATCCCCAGGCAAACTTTCTCTACTGGGATGAAACGTGGCTGGGGGAATTATAGAGTTTTGCCAAATCATAAAAAAAAAAAATCAAACTGATTTAAAAAAATATATATAGAATTGTCATTTCTGCTTTTTAACACCCTTGTTCCTAAAGAAAAACCCATATATAATAAAATCAAGAATGGACAAAATATTATGTTACGTTGTTTGGGAAATAACTGGCCATATACACATACACCCACAGACACATCATTCATAAACGTGGGCTGGTGGCTGCAGTGACTTTTGACTCTGTGACAGCGGTCATTGCTGTTAAGGAGACGGACCAAAGGCGAGATTTATACAAATAAATAATTAATAATAATAATAATAAAAAACCTTTGGTGAGAACAATAATGTCTGCATGCGCTGAGGCCACTGGTGTTGTACCTTAAAGTAATATGCATCTGTCGTTCAACTGAAGGCTGAAAATCATCTCTCAAATACAAGTCATCTTCTTTCTCAATTTGCTACAAAAAAGGTTGACATTTAAATGTCAAAACATGTTAAGACGCCTAAAACTGAGTGTATAGTGTATTGATTCGGTGATTTGAGGTCAAAACTCTGCGCCAGCCAAGTGTGATGTCAGATCTTTCCTGAATCTTTATTATTCTTCATGGGACAGTTAAAAAGAGGTGTGGCACTTCAGAGTCTGGAAAGAAAAAAGTTGCTTCTGCTTCTACCAGTTTGACAGGTAACGGCTGCAGTGTAGGGCGGGCATGAGAGAGGTATGTGTGTTTGTGTATTTCTGTGCATATAAGTGTGTGTGCACACATGTTCACACACTGGTTTTGCAGCCACTCCTAACTAAAATGTCGTCTGAAAACTTAAACTTGCAGCAAGTGTTAAAATAAGTGACATTGTAATGGCACCTCTTGGTCTGATCCACACTACCTCAGGGTTACAATTTAAACAAAATATCTTCTTGCAGATCTCTGGACTGCTTGTTAGTCTGTAAAAGCCATGGTTTAAATGCATTAATGGTTATGGTGATGGGAACAAAAACACAGTCATTATGGGCTAATCCCACAGAGCTATGAGAAATCACATGATGTCATGCTACTCCTCAGCAAATAGTCCAGCTTGTCAGTTTAGTCCAGCTTGTCTGTCATCTTTGTTCCTTGGATGATTACGTGCTGGCAATTTAGGAGTAATTCAACTGGTGTTGTGAAAAATTGAGCATGGTATTATAGCATGTAGTGAAATTCACTCACATTTATATAATTCACAGCTGTGTTTTATCATATAAACAAAAGAAAAAATAATAATAGATAATGTTAATGTTACACATCTTTATTTTTAAAAACACTAGTAATATAAAGATAACCTATTTTCAATCACTTTCCTAACTCCTGATTTAGTGTGTTCTATGCTTAAGGACACTTTTAACAATATATACCATATGACCCTTAATCCCAAATCAAGATACAAATAAAGATACATTTTTATTGGTTATATATGACTTTTATATGATAAAACATCTATAAGATGAAACCTGCTTTGTATTCTTGTTGGATGTGAGCATAGATGTGTTTTTCCCAAAGTGTTCATAGACACTCAGGCCTTAAGCTCATATGATTCACTCTGAAAACAAACATATTGGCACATATAGCACAATTGCTCAACTGTGGGAGGATACAGTCATAGTACTGGTTTTTCTTTGTCATCTACACAAGACCCCATTTTAATAATAAGCTTGGGACTTAGTACAAGGCTCATGTGTGGCTTCGTATTTGATACATTTAATAACAAATAATTAACTGATTAATAAAATTGAATACATTTTAATGCTCTTGTCATATTTAGCTAAAGGTAAATGTTTTTAGTATGTATAACTCCAGTGGCAAGATTATCATTAGAGTATCCCTGCTGTATTTACCCATCTATTCATTGTAAATACCATTTATCCCATGTAGGACTATCTGATATCAAAGAAAACTAAATCAAGTAGGTTCAAAATAATGCACAAGTGGATCCAGAGGCTCTCCCAGGAACATCAAGTTTGAGGCAGGAATACACCCTGGATGGGATGCCCCAATGAATGAAAAGGTACAAGACATGCACGCACACACTAGTGGCAACCTAGCCCACTTACCGAATAACATGCTAGTGGGTGAATTGGGTAAGTGGGAAACCACACAGACTCCAACCCAAACTTCGAACCTTGAAAGCAGAGAGGGGGTAACACTACCCAATCTGCTACTCTTTGATCAATTATACACATTTGAGAAATAAACCTAGTAATGCAGATTTGCATATAGTGGAAATTCATGACTGTGATAAATCTTTAATTATAATATGTATAGCTTAGTGCAGGACTACACTATTTATGCTACCAGTGAAGTTATATAAGGCCTCAGAGTTTAGGCATCAAATACATATTTTGTCATCTGGTATTCCCTTTTCTTGATAACTCTATATTTAGAATATAAAGGATTTTTTTTTTAATCAGTTTGAAAGCATGAGAAAGCATGGACAACTGTAGCATAGTCTGTACTGTCTGTAGCAAAGTATTTCCTCCAGATAGCTTAAAAAAAAAAAAAACTAAAATTAAAACGCACACATACTGTACATTTCATTAAGAGGCAAAAAGAGAAACTGAATCAGGTATTCTATAATGAACTTAAGACGCAAGTGTTTGTAGGCTCAATGAAGACTGTATTCTTCATCAACAATATAAATGAGTTCAGCTACTTCTCACTTGCATGTTGCTCAGTGACTACCATTCAGTGTGATCAAAGATTGAGAACTAACTTTAACCAATAACTGTTACTGTAATAGTTGCATACAGGATAAATAAATGCTGAAAAAAAGTTCATTAATTTGCATGTTGCTTTATCTATGATCTGGTGATCTGTACAATTTTTTTTTTTTACATTTCTCTGCAACATTTTAAAATGCATTACTGTTTGTGTGTAATTTAACATTGTTTAGTAATTTATCAGACAAAGAAAACATTCATTTCCTAAATTTAATTTTTGCTTTATCGTATAACTAACAGATTCTATATCTCAAATTGACATTGCCACAAAATACAGGTTATCATACAAAATCTACCAAAAAAAAAAGAAAAAGAAAAAAAAAACTGCAGCAAATACAAATGTTGGTTTTGACAAACAATTGTACAGTATAAATTTATACAATACTGGTTCTGTATATTGGCACCTAACCACATGATATAAATTGATATAGAAATGTGTTATTCTTAAAAAGAAGAAATACAGATCATATGCATACACACTGGAGTAAAATGATGCAGTAGTTGTGATGTTCAACATTTTCCAACTTTACAAAACAGCAGTTTTAGAAAGGAAAAAACAATGCTAAATTATCAAATAAAAACATAGCAGTGCTGTACTTAAGTCAAGGCAGCGGAACTCAGCTGCAGGTCTGGGGAACCACATTGTCTGTACATAGTTGTGAAGCACAAGCTCTAATACACTTGAACCAAATCAAAGTCCTTTTTTAAATTTTTATTTATTAATTTTTTAAAAAGCTGCTTCAGGTGTGTTAGCGCAGGAAAACACTCTAAACTGCACAGGGTCCCCACAATTGGAACTGAGAATTACTGCAGTAAGGCATTTAACATTTTGCAGTGGCATCTGATAGCATTTAAAACTTACAATAAACAGCAGCAGCGACAGAATGCATCTGCAGCTCCAATGTGTTTATCATGCACACTGAAAGCAGGACAAGAACACAATTAGGAAAAACTAATTTGAAAACTGTATCCGACTTTAAGAATTTTTTTTTAATATAGGCGAACAATTAATTTGTTCAATGGTAAAGAAACGTAGACACTGAGCTCAGATCCCACATCATTGAACCCTAAAGATAGCATCAGATCCAGGCTGATTTTGCCAGTAAATTTCCAGACCAGCTGCTAAAGTATTGTTTAATACATGACACATTAATCTTAATATACCAAGTCCAATAAGAAACATCTTTATGATTAATGGATTATTTTGAACACTATAACGCTGTTAGGAAATTTGACCCTGGTCATTTGTTCTATACTCTTCCAGTAGTCTATGTTAGGTTTTAGCAATATAGGCATTTACATTAGTAAAAAAAAAAAAAGCAACATGGCAACGATAAAGCAGTTATTCATAGATATACATAACTATTTGCATATGTATGTGTGCGGCAGGTCAGTAACCTGACGATGACTTCATATCTACAACCGAGAGTTATTACTAGATTTACAATATACATGATACTAACTTTTACATCCATAAATCTCAGGTCTTCTAATGTGAGTATTAGAGTTTTGGCTGATCACAAATTCTCTGGTACAAACCAACAGACCACAGAGAACAGTGTGAGCAAACAGTACCAGGACATACTATAGCCACACACATACACACACAAACCAGCATGCATGCATACATACAACAAAAAAGATTCTCTTCCATATACAGTTAAAATGTATTTAACATGCTCCACTAAAAACACTAAAAACTATTGGATGTTGCATCTTAAATTAGTCATTTGACAATTTTGCATGCATGCCTGTTGTTTCATTATTGGGGAGTAAAATACATAGACTATACAGAGCTATTAATGTAGAGAAAAGTCCCACAATTCTTCATTTGGTTTCCTTCAGGCAATACAGCACAAGGAAGGGGAATGAGTGCACTTCTAACTGTTATGATTATTGGGATTTATGGAAAGTGTAGTAGTGTACATACTGCACAATTCTGCTGACATATTGGTTGTCATGATTAATAACACTGATACACTAATAATGAGATATAGATACTGAAACAGTCGTTACTGGGAATTAACATTCTCTGGAACACTAAAAAACTAAACTAAATGTTAAGGCTGTGCATATCCAGATTGGTGATCCAGAACATTTCAGGCAAGCCAATACTAAACCAGGGACAAAAACACAAACTCAGTTGTGTTGGTCAAAATTGTAAAACCAGTGTGGGACTGCATGACTTTACAATTCTAACTTGACTGAAAAAAAAATAAAAATAAAAAACCAAACCTACACTACCTATCTACTTACAGTAACTGCATCGGTCTGTTTGGTGCTAGTACTGAATCATGTAAAAAGGCATCTGGTGAGGATGTGGTGTTGTCATTGCAGGTCAAAAACTAAGAAGCAATACTGTTGGACACTTGACAACTGTCAAACCGTCCTATTAAAATAAGAAAATAAGACAAGCAGGCCTCCAAACCTCTTCTTTCACAGTGCTTTGCTTTTCCATTATGCCCCCTCATTCTCTCCAGCTCCTGTTCAAATTGTATTTTGACCAAATTGACTAAAACATCTAAACTCCTTCTATCAGACAGTCCAAGTGACATGTATGGGCCCAGATATATCCCTTAATTTAGGTCAGAAATCTCATAATCTGCCAATAGCACAGCAATAGGTGTGTGTGTGTTGATTGTGACAGAATTGTAAGCAGAGAGCAATAGAAAGATTAAGAGACAGAGAGAGAGAGAGAGAGAGAGAGAGAGAGAGAGCGTTGCTTGTGTGTTCGTGGGTGCGTTCGGTGCCTAGATCTGGTGAAGCTCAGGTCGAAGGGATACAGACCCGTATAAATAGGCCCCGTCATGTCCCTGTATTATGGTATAAAAAACTGAAAAAAACCATAAATAAATAAAATGGAAAAGGAGAATGTGGTGGATGATGGTTTTAGAACTGTCCTGCACTGCTGGGGTCACACTGCAACAGACGCACAATGGATGGGTCGCTCTTCGCTCCTTTAATGAACTCCTCCAGTGACAGCTTACCTAAACAAGAGCACAAGGTGTCAACAATAAATTCTAGGCTGGTTTCAGTTTAAAAATGTTGAAAAAATATATATATATATACACACACATACATACACACTGTATATTCTTTTTAAACGATTGCATTCTGCAGTTTGCTGGAACAGCCAGTAGAGGTCAGCAAGTTATATTTTCTTCACCCAGCAGCTCTAATCACCCTCAGATTACTTTATTAGGATTGCCTGTAAACCTACGCATTTATGCAATTATCTAATCAGGCAACTGTATGGCAGTGTAATGCATAAACTCATGCAGATAAGCATAATGTAACGTTTACATCAACCATCAGAACAGGGGAAAAAGCGATCCTAGTGATTTTAGGGGTGGCATAGTAACTGGTGCTAGACAGGCTGGTTTGTGTATTTCTATAACTGCTGATCTCTGGGGAATTTTGCATGCACACACACACAAGCTCCTCTCTCTACAGTTTATTTAGGGCAATAACATAAAACCCTCCAGTGAGTGGCAACAGACAAACAGTTTGTTGATGAAAGAGGTGAAGAGAGAATGGCCAGACTGGTTCAAGCTGACAGAAATGCTACAGAAACTACCACTTACCTCTGTATCTATATATTGGAATGCAAAACAGGAAAAACCATGAGGCAGATGAGCTACAATAGCAGAAGGCAATTTTGGGTTCTATTTCTGCCGACCAACAACAGAAAGCTGAGGCTGTTGGGGGCACAGACTTGCCAAAACTGGACAGTTGAAGACAGCCTGATCAATCTCGAGTGCTCCTGGGGCACAAATGTGTTTGGGTCTGAATTCGGTACCATGGATCCAACTTCTCCTGTGTTAAAGATATAGCCTTGTGGAGGTAGTGTAACAGTGTGGGCAATGTTTCCTTGGAACACTTCGGTCTTGATAATACCAAACTGTAGTATTGTCGCTGACATGTGCATCCCTTCATGACTACAATTTAGAGTAAATACTGACACTCTTGTACTTTCAAACACAAACTGATTTCATGAACATGACAGTGAGTTCAGTGTTCTTCACGGGTCTTTCATAGTCACTGTTTTGAGAGTACATTTACATTTCAAGTAAAGTGCTCAGTGAATGTAGATGTTTCTGCTAAATAAGGGTACAGTGTGGACAGGAAAAAGCTGATCGGAATATAAACAGCTTGCAGTTGCTCAATCAGTGACCCACACAATGTGGCCGTGATACAGACCCTTTCTGTCTTAGAGCTTAAATAATGTGTGAAGAAAAAAAGGCATCAGTTCACTGACCATGGGTTCATCCACTCCCTCTTCCCCTAGGGTTTTCTGCATGCCTGTTGTTTCAGCATACAGAATATTGCACTCCCTTTTTCAATTTAAATTAATGTTATATAGTACTATGTAAACATGCTCCTCACACTAATCATCCAGTTCGCTTTTTCATTTGTACTGCAGTCACCAAAACGATGCATGTTATAGGCATAAAATTCAAAGAACACACCACATACACACACAACCTCAGCAGTACAGCACTGTCTTTTTAAATATATATATATAATAAACAAATAAATAAAATAAATAAAGTATCAAGTCAAATCATGTTAAAACACACAATATACTAGACACTGGACAGTATCCGGAGGCAAAAAAAATGTAACTCTTACCATCTCGGTTGGTGTCCATCTGTCTGAAGATCTTTTCTGTTCTTTTCTCTGGTGTAGATTCATCTTCTGGCATCTTCATTACTGACGAAACCATTTTATAAATAGCCTAGAAGTGACCAAAGGCATATAAGGATATTGATTTGTCAAAACATAAATCAAAAACAACAAACTGAACACACATGATGTAGAATATTGGTTTAAATATATAGTTATTTCATAGCTATAAATCCTGATGTCAGACAGATGATGTCATGCAAAGCTGTGTATAGAGATTATCTAAAATAAAACTGAATACTACACAAAATCCAACAAATATAAAATGGTGTTGAATATATACCCAATTCTCAGACATGATTTTATTACTTTTATATATATATATTTTTTTTTAATAAAAATAGGGTCTTCTGTCATGATATTAGGACAGTAAGTGCATTGCTTAAAAGCAAAGCAAAAACTACATGACATCACATTTATTGGATGATCTACTATCTGAGTGATAACATTTAATCCACTAAGATGACCTTAGAAAGGCTGTGGCTGATCTAGAAAGCCACAAGTGTCTAACATGCTTGTAGTTTCAAATTATATAATAAAATCCACCCTTGGAGTTAAAATAACAGTGAATGTGCAAACATGGCATTGGAAGTAACCATATGTGACTATCTTGGCTGCAACATGGCTAGGAAGAAGACCGAAAACAACTACAAGATAAGAATAAACACTGACACTCTTGTACTTTCAAGTGGATAGACACAATGGGAGCCAACAGATAGAATACAATACTTCTATAAATAGAGATACTGTACATTACATATTTCAGAGAAGCAGTGAATGTGGCTCTCCTTTCTTTTAATAACATTTGTTCTGCTTTTTAAGGCACATCTCTCATTTCCTCACACAAAAAAGAACAAGCTCTTATTAAACTGCTTCAAACTGCTGGTGTGGGCCTTAGTACAACCACTACACCATCTCCATGGAAATATAGATGCATTAAAATATTCTGTACAGAAAAGGAATAGAACAGCATGTTCCTGGTTACCAAAAAAAAAAAAAACTGTATATTTTACTGTATTACAAATACATGTCCTTAAAATCATCAATAGTGTGTCATTAGGTATTCCAAATAGGGTTCTTTCACTAAGCAGACAAGTTTTAATTCACGTTTCAGTGTCTGGGAAATTGATATTCAGAATGATTCATGGAATTGCACAAACTAGCATCAAATGCAATCCTCGCAAACACAATAACCGCTATTCAAAACACAATTCATGCAAAATCATTTAGTGTATAAACTGATTAGTACTCGTTTAGCTATCTATAATGATACATTACTATAAAAAACAAAACAAGACCTCATTCAATTCTCTGTTCAACATTCTCAAGTGTCAGAATGCGTAAATCCCCACACAGGCCCCATTTGGGCAGAATCTCAGCGTCTGAGAAGCCGCTTGCTGCTAAATTACTTCTAAAGAATCAGAAGAATTACAGTTAGGCTTAATTCCAAAAACTGACAGAAATAGCCTGGTAAAAAAGAACTTAAGGCAAGCCTTTTAGTTTGGGGGAAAAAAAGACTGGCGTCCTTATCAATTATGAAATATCCTAACAAAGTGGTGGTGAGGATTTATCACCTTCCTCTCCACCCACAGGAATTCTAACACCAATGAAAGCACATCACATTGTGCTTAAGAATGTGCTAATCTTGGTTATTTGTACAAAAAAAAAAAAAAACTAGCACATACCTGCACGATTTCCAGCATCTCTGCTTTACTGATGTATCCATTCCCGTCCAGGTCATACATGCTGAAAGCCCATTTCAACTTCTGCTCCAGCTTTCCTCGTGATGTGACGCTGAGAGCAATGATAAACTCCCGAAAGTCTATAGTGCCGTCGCCATTGGTGTCAAAGGTGCGGAAGACATGCTCAGCAAATTTGGAGGCGTCTCCATAGGGAAAAAAGTTCCCATATATTTTCTTGAACTCCTCCATGGATAGGTGGCCACTGGGGCAGTCCCGCAAGAAGCCTTTGTACCACTCCTGGATCTCGTGCTCAGTGAAATCTGTGCTCTCCAGCAGGTCTTGCATCACCTCTGGTCGCAGCTTGCTGTTCTGCTTCCCCATGCTTGAGTTTCACGTTAAAGCTATGAGAAGAGCAGAGAGAATCACACAATAGAACACATGCAATTTGGGAAAATACATGTTTTATTATTTTCTTTCTACTTGTTCTCTCATACTGGGGAATTTACAGCTCTTGCATCCCATTTCATACCACGTGACTATTTAGACCAAAAATATTTTATGGAAATCCTGAATGTCCCAGAAATATTTTAGACTACAGGAAGAACTGAATATACATAAATATTTTCTAAATTGACAGTAACCCTTCCCAGAAAAGGAGATCAGTTATTTTAGACATCATCTGCATGTCTTTCGATGTCATTATATAAATACTCGATGTCTCATACATAATGAATAAATGATTTAAATATCATTTAAAAGTTTACTGTTGCTCAAGAATATATAAAAAAGTCAGTTTCAGTCTCACTTTTAAGAGGCAGCATGTAACACTCAGTGTATTGATATGTTCTCAACTACAAGGCGACATCATGACCAAACACACCTAGTGTAATGAAACTTCGGTATGGCTTGGAGCACACACTGCAGACTAAAGATGCCTTAAGAAGGCGTTACTCCTCCATAAAGCATCTAAGGCATGCCTGCAGACAGTATTTCTTGTGTTATTTCAGGCAACAGTTTGAGGGGCAGCAACTAAAACTTGTTATCTTTGGATGAAATCCAGCGATGAAGACCCAACTAACAAACATGGCAGAGGTGAAAAACTTATAAGACTTAATATATGATATGATATATTTTGTGAAGAAAGGAAAAAAGAGGGGAGAGTCCAATACTAGTTCAGTTCTGTGAAAAACATCTTTGATCAGAAAATGCCCTATACTTTTTACCCAGATCATTACCCTCATAAATTAGGAGCTCTAAATATTCTGCCTGTGTGCTCGGATTTTCCCCCTTTGGCTAGATACTGCAAAATTCCCAAGTTGTGGCTTTAGGCTCTATAAAAAGAAAGGATGACAAAACTACTTTGAGAGTCATACATGTAGTAGTACAGTATATTGAGCTTTTGATCTATATCACTATATTTTGAAATAAAAAAAAGAATGAAAGAATATCCATATAGTATAGTTTGATACAGGGCTGCACGAGTTTTGCCAAAATATGAAATCATAATGTTTCTCCATGCAAATAAAGCTCACGATTCTCACACGCTTTCTTTTTTAAACATCCAAAAGCATTTATTGTACTTTATTTATTGTAGTGTTTACATATACACACAGTGTGTGTGTGTGTGGTTATGTATGTACAGTAGAGACCAAAAGTTTGGACACACCTTCTCATTCAAAGAGGTTGAATTTGTATTATGGCAAGTAAAAAGCAGTGGCCATCATTACTTTAAGAAATGAAGGTCAGTCAGTCCAAAAAATTGGGAAAACTTTAAAAAGTGTCCCCAAGTGCAGTCACAAAAACCATCAAGCACTACAAAGAAACTGGCTCACATGCGGACCGCCCCAGGAAGAGAGGACCAAGAGTCACCTCTGCTGCGGAGGATAAGTTCATCCGAGTCACCAGCCTCAGAAATGGCAGGTTAACAGTAGCTCAGATCAGAGAGCAGGTCAATGCCACACAGAGTTCTAGCAGCAGACACATCTCTAGAACAACTGTTAAGAGGAGACTGTGTGAATCAGGCCTTCATGGTAGAATATCTGCAGGAAACCACTGCTAAGGACAGGCAACAAGCAGAAGAGACTTGTTTGGGCTAAAGAACAAAATAAAGAAAACTCTTTGTATGAGGTGGTGTCTCCAAACTTTTGGTCTGTACTGTGTGTGAATATATATTACCCAATTTAGAACCCTTAAAGTGAATAAATTGTTGAACTTAAATAGAATGTTAACAATAATAAATAACCAATATCCAGGTCATCAGAATGCATCAATGCAGCTGATATAAAAGGAGGAAAGTTAATCACCATCGTTTAAAAATTATATAAATCATGATTGTGATTTTTTAAAAATCCAACATGAACCTCATTGTCTTAGACTTGTTGAAATATGCTAGCATTCACGTTTAAAGGTCGGCCTTTATTCATTACATATATATTACTGCACAGCAAAATTATTTTTTCTTTGCATTTCCCAGCTTTGCAAGTAAACCGGGGTCAGGGCGCAGTGTCAATCATTATATATCGCCTCTGAAGCAGACGGGGTTAAGGGCCTTGCTCAATGGCCCAACAGTGGCGACCTGGCAGAACTGGGGCTCGAACCGCAACCTTCAGATCAGTAAATCAAAGCCTTAACACACTGAACCACCACTGGCGAAATGCATTAAGTGCCAACAGATGTGTAAAGGATTCTACAGCAGTGCAATATCAGCGCTGCAAACAGCAGCACAAAGTGCGTTTTATACTTGGTGCCACAAAGCCTTCACAGCCTGTTTTAGTTTTATTTCATACTGCCTGATAATTTTCAGTCCATATCACCCACCCCTCTGACAAACCTTATCAAAAACCCTCAAAAGTCTGTGTGTTTGGACTGCAGTTGTTCTACGGAAGCAAACTCGTACACTTTGTTGAATGATGGACAGAATCACAGAATATAACAATTTAAGAATAATAAAATTAAATACCTTAATTTTACATAGTTTAAAAATATTTACAATAGCAGAATATTAATAATATTTAATTTAGCTAATCAGCTTCTTTAAACAAGTACCAAATTATAACATGACAAACACTGATTAAAGCAGAAACAAATCCATGTTTAATTGATAAAATAGCATAAATGCAAAAAATAGGAAAAATCTTACAAACTTAAATCAACATTTTTTCCCATAGCAATTTTACAGTCAACAACTTATCTTAATGTCAATTTCCGCTTTAAATAATCACTCATCACTCATTTAAGTAGTCACTCATGCAAGATTTGCTCTTGTCCCAGTCTAATTCATGTTTTTTCACATGTCCATGTTCACATGTCCTGATTTTGATCCATATTCTAGCTGGATAGAGTTGCATAGACAGATTATATAAAAATCTCTTTGAAAAAATACATACTTTGATTTTAAATTGCAGCAGTAAGGGGAAGAACTGTGTGCCTTGGTACTGTACCATGTCCTTTTTCAGAATAATAACCCTAATAACCAGCTAGAAACTTTCCTTAACTACTGCACATCTCTCTCAAAAAAAAAAAAAAAAAAAAAAAATTATAATAATAATAATCTGAATTGGTTGTGATTCCTTGTTTTGAAAGGTTGCCTTCTAATATGCAGTCATTTTTTTTTATTCATTCGTACCCATGCCCATTTAATCATGGGGATTCAGGTGCAATGACACATTGGATGGGAAGTCAATCTATCACAAAGCAGGTTACAGCAAGAAACTGCAACTGCAAGAAAACCTTCAGAGGCACAGAGAAACATGCAAAATCTAAAAGAAAGCAACCTGGGTTCACAATTGAGCTGCGGGTTCTGCACCTCTGTGTTGCGTCATTCTAAATTCAATTTACGTCAATTAGAAGTGCTCTTCAAGATTGCTTTCTGCTCAGCCTAATGAAGCATTACCTTTAATGATTTAAAATATCCATTCTCAAACCATGTGTGAGCAAATACATCTAACAACTTGAAAAAAACAAACAGAAAGCACACAGTTTCCTGAATAATAGCTACAGTTATGCTTTAAAATAGAGGATATTACACAAACTACTGCTCACACAGCGAGTGATATGAGGTCTTACTAACACACAAACTCTGTGTGAGATATATACACCACTGGCATTATTAATTACTTCTGCATAGGGGGATTTAAAATTAGAATAATACCGTCATTCACAATATTTAATATTACAATAATAAAAGTTAATTAACAATACAAGTTCTGTACATCAATTCTCTTTTTTTTAATCTTTAGATTATCCTTCCCTTTCATCAGTAACTAATAAACTAATCCAGTTTAATTTTACAGTAGCACATGACATTTTTGGTTTTAACACCAACACCGGGATTGAATTCCTGGCTGTGATTAGTGAAGGATGTGTGGATTCATTTTACATAACTGGGCTCGAGCTGTAGTTTCAGCTGTCAGGTGAACGAAAGGATTCTATATAAATGTGCTCATTCCGATAAATAACTGTTTCCATAGTAAAAGCTCATATGCAGTGACTTGGCGGATTTTCCATATAACCTACAACTAATAAATTATGAGTAAAGTCTACAGACTGTTGAGTGTGAAAATCCCAGGAGTTCAGCAGCTTCTGAAGTACGTTCTTGAACGAGCCCGTCTAGGACCAACAACCATGACACAACACCCAAGCCAAAGAGGTCACACTTTTTACTTCACCCTGATGTTTGATGTAAGGATGACCTGGTGCTATTTAGCTGTACAAGTGGTACCTCGGCACACACATTTTACAGAGGCGAGTTCTTAAGGCGAAAATATGTATTGTGAAATGCATTTTCCCAAAGGAAATAATGTAAATGCAGATAATTTCGTTCAAGCTACCCATAAATATTACTGATTTTCAACACTACAACCATATTTTTGCACCTGAAGACAGACACAAATATCATTTAAAACTATGAGGACCTTTTGAGACACAATTTACTTGTAAACAAAAGAATTCGTACATTGTGTTCTTTTGGGAGACCTATCCACTGTATGTGTCAGCTTTGATTAAGCTCAGTTCCTCTGAATGTTACTTAAGCTTGCGTTTTATCATTTGAGTGACTTAGGGAGTGATTAAAAGTGACTGAAGTATTATTTATTGCTGTAGTCCATAAATCTAAATAGTAAAACATATTTCTGTATTAGGTTAATTCTGACATCCCACTGGGAAGATTTTTGACTTTGCCCCCATACATACCAGAAAAAAACTGTGCTATATTCTTGCCTTCAAAACAGAAGTACAGCAGAACCGACGCATTTGCATGTTAGCTTATTATTCTCAAATAAAATGGACAGTCATCCAATTCCTTGTTATTAATTTAATGCATATGATGCATGAACGATATTAAAAATTAACTACTGAAACTTCGCCACTATGGGTGCATGTTACCATGGTAACTCTATAATAAGGCACAGCCCTAATTGCACCACACTTTTTACTGTACATGTTTCTCAGGAGAAACGTGAATCATGCACTGCAAATGGGTACCCATGTCTAAAGAAAAAAGCATTAAACTCTAATTACTGTGCACAATGCCGTGCCGGAAAAAATCTGAACCCAGCCATTCAAATGCATTGCTTCTATAATCAGAAATCACAGAACAGCTCATGAATGCATGTGCAAATTATAAGCTGCATGTGATTTCACCACATGAACTCAACTAAATATTAGAAACACCTCTCCAGGGGATCCAGTGCTAAACACCACACTCAATAGGTATGAGAAATATTGTTAAATTAATGCAAATATAAATAATATGCATATTAAATACACCTGGCCCTTTTCCCACTCAAGTGGATTGTTTCTGCATCCCCCTCCCCTATAATCCACTTGTCTTAGAACAATAGTGACTGTAAAAGATTATTCAGATCAACAATTCAGCACAGAAGTATGAATGAGCACAGTATGCTGGAAGCTTCGGGAACACAGCTAACTCGGCCCTGCTCCTTCTCTAGGAGTCTCTTCATAAGAACAGGTAATAAAACCAGTCAGATTCATCAGGCAGTTGCCATGGCAATCTGTTCAGAACATTTCACAGTATGATCGAGACTGAGTGAAGTGGAATTCACCTCAATGTGTGACTCACAAACAGAAAAAGGAGATTGCAAGAATGATGTGAGAAATGATGTGCAAAGGTTCTGCTTTATGAAAAGCTTCACCACCTGCCAAAATTGGTCCATTAGCCTCATCTTCACGGTCAAATGCTGAAAGGAATGACAAAATCCTCACACCATCATTACCTCCTTGAACGCTTTACCCTAAGCAAGCCATTTGAGTTCTAAAAACGCATCTCAAACCCAAAAAATGTTCATGAAAATGTGGCTGTACTTTAATGTCAGGGACTATGATACAAGCATAAATTTGATGGCTTATCCTAAGCATGGGAGACCTGGAGTCAAGTACTACTGAGAGAGTGAAATAAATATGCAGTTTTTGTACTTTTGTGATTTTTGTGCTTTTGATTAGTCAACTGATGATATGTAATAATGTATACTAATCACCAAAGAGAATGCAAACTAGACTGAGACACCTTGCCCATAGTTACATTCAGAAAAGACTTTATATTTACCATTTATGTAACAGCAAGTTCCAGTCCGTTAATTTCCTGGTCAAGCAGCATTCCATGAGTGTCCATATTCCCAGAATCACTCTTTCACAATTTGAGTCATAGAATATACCTGTACCATTAGGAAAGAAAATCTCCAGAGACATGATAACCTGAATTTACTAAATGACCAGGTTGTCAGCTTCATTTTATGCCACATAATGCCGTGGAGCCTAAACCTGACCAACTGAAGCAACTCCAGATCATAACACTGTCTCCAGAGGCTTGTACAGTGGGAACTATGCATGATATGTTCATCGCTTCATATGTTTCCCTTCTTACCCTGACACACATATTGGTCTGGAATAGGGTCAAGACAAGTGGTAATTCAATTTTACTATGAAGTTAACTATAACTGGAAGATGTGCATGCATGGAAATGTCTAAACAACTATGCAAAACATGCCAGTGCACATACATTTTAAGGGAAACTATCAACGAGAATTTGATTCTGTAGAGATGTGATAATGCCATTACTGAAGGCATGTTAAAAGTTTTATGTAACCTAAAAGCAAATTTAAAACATTATAAAACAGCATCCTTATTTAAATGGATACATTTGTATACATTAAAACAATAAATAACTATCACAAAGTAATTTTTAAGTACATTATATTGCCCACCTGCTTTAAAAATGTGATTAGTCTGAGACCCTGCCAAATGAATGCGTCATATTACAGGTTTAGAGGTGTACGTCATTTTAGTTAGATTTTTAGGGAATATTTGCAGTTTGCACTCCAATCCAAACTGACAACAGGTTTCATACAACGACTATATTTTCAACTGATTGTTTTGAAAGAACATTACACAAGTGATGCAGATAAAATCTATGTGCACTGGCATGTCTTACATAGTCGTTTAGAATAAGGCAGACAAATAATTAAAGAAAAAAGAAACCTTGGTTTCTTCTTGGCACATCCTGACCTGAGCTGGCACATTCCATTACACCAGAGCTGAGTGATTTTCTCTCTGCCCAATATTACAGCTTCCTCATGCTCCTACATTAAAAAAATTTAATGTGCTCAACCAAGTTCAAAAAGACACACAACGCTATAAATAAACTGGATCTACATATTATATTTCCACTGTTATTATTCCAGATTCCGCACATTTCTGCAACCGAGTGCAACCACTGCTACAGATGTCCTTCCTTTTTTCTGTCAGACTGAAGCTGCTGGTAAATTTACACCACTGCTCTCACGTTGACACTGAGGCTGTGAGATGCTCATGTTTTTTTTTTTTTTTTTTTTTTTTTGGTTGGGTTGCACTCAGGTGCTGCCCAGAGCTGAACTGAAAAGTAGGCATTTAATGGTTAACATTCCATCATAACTTTATTTTACTTATAAAGTAAATGTTAAGTAAATAAAATCTGATTTGACCATGATATCAACTGATCTTCAGTTGCTGTGACAACAAAAGATACTGTCTTTGTCTTTTTAATACGATTTTCAGTGCATCCCAAATTGCTTATTCCCCTCCCCTCCCTCCCCCAGACAGAGGTCCTTTAGAGGTCTCACTGTGAAGGATGGTGCCTTCAGGGAACTAGGTCACAATCATAATAATTGCACTTCAGAATAGACAACAGTCTCTGAGAAAATCGTAATTAAACAAACTGATGGAAGGTGATGCTGGAAGGCTGGTAACTCTTCTCCTTTACAATAGTCCACCCTATCACCTGCCTCTATTTAGTTAACAGTTTGCTAAATAAAATAAGCAAGCAACCAGTTCAATATTTTTTATATTGAAATTATTTAAAAGATATTGCCAGGATTTTAGTATTGATATTTCAGTAGTGTCCATCTCTAATGAGAAGTACCTCAGACCCACAAAAAAACAACAACAACATTTTATTCAGTTATAAACAGCACTAACCAGAACCAACAATGACTTGGACACGATGTACACATGACTTTGCTACGACTGGCAAACATTTCCACCAAGACTAAACTGGATGTGAATCAGCTTGTGTTCGTTACACAATGTGAGAGGTTAATCGATGCCTGAAAATGGCATTCTATGATGCGATTTGAGCTCAAGCTGTAGGACTAAACAGAAATTTAATCAGATGTAAAGCAGAGAAAGCAGTGTGGCAACTCGATATGATTAGCAGCCTGGTGCAGATTGGAACAGAAGCATCTACAGATTTAAAGCCAATCTGCGACATTTTACTCATCAGTGCTGGTGTTGCTTCGCAACCATACTCACAGGCTGTATACTGTGTAACTGTTGGATTCATTGTTTCACATAAAAGTCTCAATCTAACAAAAACGCTTTCCGAAAAATTGATGAACCGTACTGATCATGTTACAACAATCGTGTCCAGGGCTATTCCATCACCAAGTGCATAGTTAGTCCTTCCGACAAAAAAAACAAAAAAAAACGTTGATTTAAATAGACTGTTGGACAGTGTACACAGTTGTTTCAGTATTGGTGTGGGGGGGACAATTTCCTACACATAAGTAATTTAGAAATCATGGTGGCTCATGATCACATCAGGTATTGATAATATTGCTAGCTACCTTTTTTTATTCTGCAAATTCGGGTACAGCGATTAATGCTTTTCATGACTAATCATTGTGGTCAGATCTGCAGAACAAAAAGTTAGCTAGCAATATTATCAATACCTAACAGGAAACAAGGAAATGAGGAAGTGGGCGCATGTGTACATAGCGACTGGCAGTGGAGGACAAGTGAGGAGAAGTGATGTTTTGAACGAGTTTCGATGAATGTTGCTAACTGTCCTTTTTTTTAGTGTGTATGCATTCTGCAGTGATATGATTGAACAGTGAAAAATATGAACTTTAAGTGACAGAACACAATGAGGGTCAATGGAGTGTTGTCTGACCCTGTCTGTACTTTTACTGGCTCACCACAAGGGAGTGTCTCTTCCCCCCCTCCTCTTCATCTTGTATACAAACATGTGTCAGAGCCAATAGGACAATAGATTCATTCTAAAATATGCAAATGGATCTCTCTCATGTTTAATTTTGCTTTTATTGAGTCAATCTTTTTGTGTATTGTCATACTTCTTGTTTCTAGTAAAGTTGTCCATAACAGGCCCAGGTATCTGCTGATCCTTGTGACTGTGGAATTCAGTTCTTAATTCTTAATTCAGTGCAGGATGGGGAGATGCTACTGGACGTTGAAGATCCCAGAGGAACAGAGTTTGCCTAAAATAACCATGAATGCATTAAAGGGTTTACATTCACTAATCTACAATTATACTCTCCAAGCAAATTATAAAATCCTATTGGTTCTTTAACACCTCAGAAACAGAACTAACGAAACAAACTTGAACATATTTTTTAGCCAGTTTCACACTGTTGGAAAATGCACAGGAACTTTAGACCCTTTTTCTCAAAGCCGAAGCCCTAATGAGACAAGCCTCAGTGACCTCTGACCTTCTCCAAGTGGGCCATTGAGATCGCTACAATGGGGACGCCCACACAGCTGACAGCTCCGTGTCTGCTCAGCATTGCCTCACAGCTCCACCAACAAGTCTGACGCAAATGCTTTGGATGTTTGACAAATTATAAAAGCATATTAACTTTGGTATTCAGAATTTTTTTTATTTATAATTATTTAGCAAAAGTTTTCTTAAAAAGAAAGGTATCACAAACAGCAGCAAAACACAAGCCTCAAGCATGTACACTCAACTTTCCCATAATGCAAAGCCTCACCTCACAGTTATCTCACTGAACATCTGATGTCCCAACATTCTTCTACCTTCCCATTTAAACTATAAACTTTAAGAGCATGTTTCTACTTTGTGAGACAGCTCTATAATAACCGCACGATAAATTACAACACAGAAATAGCAAACGGCGTCTATTAACTCAACTTATTTACTTTACTTACAAGCTGCTTCTCTAAACCATAAGACGGATCGTGATGTGCGACATTTACCAACGTTGTTTCCTTACTGAGGAACAACGACTGTTTTTATCCAGCGAATTACACCAAGATAAAGAGAAAACAGATTATCTACAAAACTGTGCAAATCTACACAGCATCAATTGCTCACTTCAAATATATTATTCTGGAGAATGGATGCTTGAGCCAGGTCATAAATGTTAGTATGAAAACTAAGTTTCAAATTGATCAGGGAATCACAGAAGGTAGAACATTAGGCTGAAACCTACGCACCTCTTTAAACACCAACGTTAACTATTTTTGCACAGCATCACATCAGCTGTGTCTTTGGGTTTTTAAACAAGTTCATTCAGTATTTGTTAACACCTTTTTTTTTTTTACCCTCTACTAAGCACATTAGCATGCAGGACATCTTACTATTGACACAGAAGTACAAAGTACGACATGCAAATCTTTGAACAGAATTCTCACTCTACCACATTAGAATGAAGAAAGCAGAGTTTTGGTGGGCGTTTAATTATTTTTATTATCGGACAAAATATGGAGCGACTATCAGCCTTATTTTAAATAAATCTACATCTGAATGCCGACGTCCAAGTGTGAGCGCACATACAGGCGTGCACACATGCGCAACCGCGCAATCTGGGTCTGTAATAACAGACAAGGCTGATAACACACAATAGCAGTGGCTGCTGTGAGCCTAATCTCCTCCCACACGTGTGGGCTGTGTTGATGTAGCTGCCAGCACTGTATCTTATCCACATTTCCAAAAGCTTCCAGTGTGTGTGTGTGTGTGTGTGTGCGCGCGTGTACGGCCTGTCAACAGGCCTTCAGAAAGAGAAGAGAACGTGTGCATGTGTAAAAGAGAGAGAGAGAGAAATAGACACTACCATCATAGCAGACACACTTCCTTATGTCCACCTTCGATTCACAACATATAACTATTTGATGACACGCGATTACAGCATAATGACTTTACAGTATAATTTCACAACTTACTGAGAAATATTCTCTTGGTAGACTGTAAAAACACACAGCACACAGAAAAAAAATTCTTAAAAACTGCAGCTATTTCTAAACGGTAAACGCAAAGCTGTTCTGTCAATCACAAGAGCCGCAACTGTTCTGCTACACACTGAGGACCAGCGCATAACACCACAGCTTAAGCAGACGAGGAGTGGGAGACTTGATATAGCAGCGAAGAAGTAGGAGGGGAAATACTGAGGAAACTGAAAGCGATAAGAGAAAAGACAAGGAGCTGTACGACTTCAGGGATCAAGCTAGCTTGATGATTCTTGACCCTTTATTGTGACATGAGCATGAAATTTACCAAAACAACCACATAATCCATGTCATTTATAAGCATAACCCATCCCTCTCTCTCCTTCATACCACTTCTTCTC
The DNA here is from genome assembly GCA_011419295.1 of Clarias macrocephalus. Lineage (NCBI taxonomy): Eukaryota > Metazoa > Chordata > Actinopteri > Siluriformes > Clariidae > Clarias > Clarias macrocephalus. Next base: position 32,502 of record JAAGKR010002077.1, on the reverse strand, counting down.
TCTCCATCACACTCATCATGTTCCCCCAAATCTCAGCATCAACAAACATAAATACCCGGTCAAACCTGTTGGGAATATACTGACCTCATATCCGGACAGAGATAGACAGATCTAGAGATGGAGGGAGAGAGAGAGAGAGAGAGAGAGAGAGAGCTCCCAGCATATTGCGCGCGCGCGCTATGTACGCCAAAGAATAAGCCTGGAGAATAAAATTAAAAGGATATGGGAAAATATCCGTCTTGGTAAATGCAGAATAAGAGAGATGCAGAGTGAATGGAGATGTGAGCTGGGAAAAATCTAAAAACCAAGCTATCAACAAAAATAAAGTGAAATCAATTTCGTCAGCCTTTTAAGCTTTCTAAGGCATGCAAAAAAAGATGCTCTGGCAATAGTTAGCTGTTAGCACCAAGAGAGACATACCTCCTTTTTTCTATTAAAAAGAAAATCCTTACAAGTCCATAACCTTGCAGTTTCCCCTGAGACACAAACAGCACACTGCAACAGGCAACTATGCAAACCCAGCAAAACTGAGCAGGCAGCAAGCAGTTCGGAGATCAGCCTCGTCAAACTCAACAACTCAAAGTGTCTTCGGAGCTGCAAGAAGCCGAATGGAAAAGCAAACTCGGACCGAGTTCCTCCCCTTGTGACGTAAACTCCAGTCACATGGTCTCATCAAAAGAAGAAGTGAGCCTTCGTTGCCTTGGCAACAGAGACACGGCTGTGCAGTGATTTCAATAGGTCAATCTCCTTCAGAGACTCTGAGAAAAGATTCACCAAAAAACCACATCTGTGTAAAGAAAGCGGGGGAGGGGTGTGGGGGGAGGTAGCTTTCTATAGATTGTGTCACTGCACCACTACACAATCAATACTTTTGCGGTTGAGAAAAATGTTTTCAAATCAGTCAGTCATTCTCGTCCATTCCTGTGCACAAAGTCCTGTAGACTCCTGTACATTTTGGTGAAGCTCTGCTTCATTAACCAGTTTGAAGTCACTCCACAGCTTTTCAAGACCGGCCTTTCAACTAGAACATTTCTTCCAGAGGAGGCTCCTACAACTGCTGGCCACCCCACGGGTTTACACTTTTATTTCCCCCATTTTAATTGTTTCTCGCACTGGTTATGATATTCACCCATTGAGCAGACATACAGCCTTTTAAAGGAGGGGGGGGGGGGACTTTGCCTGCCTCCCCCCCTCCCCCAACAATGTAAAAGCTGCTTTTCCTACAAATTAATTTAAAACACAGCTGAGACAAAACGGAAAAAAAAAAACAGTAGCAGAAACCAAGGTGTTCATCACAACTTAACCTCTCATGTAAACTAATTTTGGAGCACGCAACTACACAGACAGACTTTAAAACAAACCATAAAGCTAAGTTTCACACCTTGAACTTGTGGTTTAAAGAATGGCTTATTTATTCCAATTATCATGATGGTAAAATTAATTAGAAGAGCAGTGAACATAAGCAATGAATCATGTATGCCAATCCATTCACAAGAAAACAGCTAGACAAGCTTTGTGAGCTCCAATTAGATTTAACAGCATAGAAGGCAAAACATTTTACTGAGTTTAATTCAGGGATAGGATTATTTTTTTTCTTCCTGTGAAGTGACTCATGAAGATTGCCACACTGCATTTGCAATCAACTTAAGTGTCTTATGTAGGCTAATTCTGGAATGTGAGACTAGATGGACAAAAGATGCAAAATTAGAGTAAACAAGTAAGATTACATTGAAGAAAAATATTATTGTTTAAAACAAAGGTAGATGTTAAGCACACAACCGTATGAACTGTAAAAAGCACAACTGTATGAAGTTACTCACATTTGAAGGTTGGGGTTTTTTTTTTTTTTTTTTTAGAAATCTGTAGTCATCATTCAGTAATGGAGTAGATCTATAAGCGCAATAACTGCTGAGCAATATACGGTTTCAAAAAAAAAAGTTTCATCTATTAGTTTCATTTAACTAAAGTTGTGTGTTCAGTGTTCTCTGTCTGTGTAAATGATTTTGACTGATTAATTGCTTGCTTGATTGGCCCCAATAATATGTGGATGTGGACATTCTTTGTGGTATTAAAAATGTAAAAATAGAACTAACAGACAGAGCAGCCATCATTATCACTGCAGTTCCTGAAAGTAAGTTTCAATTCATTCTACATTTTCCACATATGATCTCCTTTATAGTACTACTTGTATAACTTCTTTATAGCTTACTAAATAAATAAATTCTGCCGTCTTAACGCAAACATAAAGAAGCTCTGCCCGAGAGGACTGCAACACACTGAGCCTTTGGATTCCAACACAATGGAAAAGGGACATGTCATTGTCTTTGGGTCACTATTTCAGGGCAGACATTGCTTCTGGTCCACAGAGGATGGAAAACCTTGTTTTTATTCCCATATGAGGGCCTGCTGAGTAGAGGAGTAAAGGCATTTAAGTCAGAGAAAAGAAGGGTGTCTATGGAGGAAGGTTAAGGTCATGGAAACGAGGTCCACAGGGCATGGTACTGGAATGGAGGAAGCCTTAATTCCCAATCCACAAATTAAAAGTATTTAGAGAGAGACAGTTTAATAATGAGCATGTACACACAGGAGAAGGAAGAGCTTGTATAAAGTACCAATAAGTATAAGTACAAGTTGCACAAGTTTAAAATATTCAGAATCTTTATATGAAGAATAAAATTATAAATGCAGATAATGCCGACATAAAAAAATAAAAAAAGAATAAAAAGAACAAGCAAAGCATACACTGACTGCAATGACAAAAATATGGAATCACATCACTAAATGTACCATTTAATCATTATTGCAGTGCTTGCTGTTAAAATGACAAAAGCCTGCAACATAAATACCCAGTAACAAGTATTACAGAGCAGTAAAAATACATTATTTCACATTATTTTCTTCTAAAATGCAATTTATAGCATCTTCTATTCATTAATGCTTTCCGTAACAATTCTAATTCTTCTGGTAATTCATTTTATCCCTGAAATATCCTTAAAAATACATTTCAAACAGGAAGTAGGCTTTATGAAAAACTATTTTAGACATTTGACCTCACTGTGACCTGAGCCCTGTTTGGATCAGTCTCAAAATATATTAGGATCATCTGATGCTACAATGATATTTACTTTTAAATCTCGTACTGGAGTTATTGTACCATCAAGAATCTCAGATGTACTATATGCAGAAAGTGCAATACCTCCACCACGTAGTAGCAATACTGAATATACTTTAGTGGGGGGGATCCGTTCTATTAAAATTTATACCAAGACAAATTCCTTGTGTTTAGAAGCAGCCAAAATATTCTTGCAATTTTTCTTTGTTTTCTTTGTAGTGATTTTAAATAAGGTTATGCCCCTTGATAAAATTTTAAAGATATCATCAGAGCAAATGAGGGCCAGACCGCAGACCTTCCGTTACATCATTATTTAGGGATATCCTAATCCAGACGTGTATGTTGTCTGAGCACAGTGAATTCCCCATCCCTAAAAGGAAGCCTAGAGTTTAAAAGCAACACAGCATTCACCCATACTTAAAAAATACACCAAGATCATCACATTACAGATGGTCCAGGTCCTGTGGAATTTTTTCAAGCAGTGTAGAGAAGCAGAATTTGGTAAAGTCTGTTGGACATTAAAATTTATTGACTATTTTTTTTTCCATATGCGTTGTATTCTCACACTCAAGAAGATGCAGAAGTGAAATGAGGCTTACAAGGCGAATGACCGATTTGGAATTTGACCTACTGATTGACGATTGATGATGACACACTGATTATAGAACAAAACATCTCACTATTGGATGGGCTGCAAGAAGAATGCACCATTTTTGTCATAGTCGCATTTTATGAGGATAACATTTATGGGTAAGTGACCGCAGCAGCTCCATGTATATGAATCTTTGCTGTTGCCTAGCTACTGGTTGCCCAGGTAGTCAGCAGATTAATGTAGACTGTCTGACCGGACAGTCCCCACCTGGATTTACCTAAACAAATAGTTAAGCGACCACCACTAGAAAATTACTGAAGTAATTAATAAGTTTCTGCTGCAAACAAGTTATTTAACCTAACTGATGCAGAGAATAAATTCTCATTTCTTAAACACCCATGTCAGATGAATTTAATTCGTATTAAATTTCAATCACTTTTTTTTTCTTGGCAAAAGATGATATAGCGGAATCCCAGCATACGAATTTAATTAGTTTTGGAGGCGAGTTCTTAAGCAAATTTTCACACAAAAAAAATAATACAAATGCTTCTTTAATATAAATAATCCTTTCAAGCCATCCCAAAATTTTTTTACCAACATTATAGTATTGGAAATTGCTAATCACATTTTTGTATAAAAACAAACGAAATATGTAGAAAAAGACATGTAAATGAAGAGGGGAAAAGGAGACGAAATAAAACCTCACTTACGATTCCTCTTGGCACTGACTGCTTTTTGAGCGATGATTTCTTAATTTCCATTGAAAGTGTCTCCCTTTTCTTCTTGCTAACATCAATGCTAACTTTCTTGGGACTCGTGGTGCTATTTTATGTCTTCACTAAATAAACATAAATATAATGCCTTAACCAATTTTTTTATTCACTTAGCTTGGCTTTCCACTAGCGCTAACAAGTTTTAAACGGCACCGGGATGCATCAGCAACTTAGGCGGTGTTCGGTTCAGTTTGTATTACTGACCTGCCTTAAGCAAGAAAACAACTAAAGAGATTTCTAAAACAACTAAAATTGGGTTAAATGCTGAAAAACTTTATTAAAACCTGAAAGGATAGTTGTGAACTATAATCTTCAAGCAAGGAATGTGGTCAGAATAAACTATTTGTAGGATCGTCATTGGAGATCACTTTTAGTGAAAAAAACAAAAACATTCGAATCCATGGGAAAAGGCTTCAATTTGTTAGGGAGGATAAAAAATGTATTGAGGACAATTGAAAAAGTTGCGTGGGATGATTAGTCGAGATTTACCATTACAGAGTGATGGGCACATCAGGTTAAGAAGAGAGGCAGATGAAGTGATGCACCAATCATGCCTAGTACCTACCAGACAAGCCTTTAGGTGCAGTGTTAAGATCTGGGATTGCTCCTGTTAGACAGGTATAGATTCAGCAACGTTATTTGCCCAATAATGAGGTCAACTGACTACATGAATATACTGAATAAGGAATATGCACAGGCATATTCCATGATGACGATGCCAGGCTTCACTGGGTGAAAGCGAGATTCAGGGAGCACGAGACATTATTTTCACAAATAGACTGGCCACCATAGAATCCAGACCTTAGCCCTTAGGGATCGACATCATCATTGACTATGCCAATCATGTTTTTGTAAATGAAATTATACTGTAGCAACCCAGAGAAAAATAGGAAACACTTCAGAAAGGCCTGAGACCCCTAAGGGCTTTAACCCAATTCAGAATCTATAGAATGTGATGGAAAAGACTTCTAACAGTCCGACACTCTCTGAGAGAAATTAATGCAACTCTGAATACACAAATGCTGTGACATTGCATAAACCTGTCGAAACAATGCCTCAGGATTTAGGGAAGGTCAAAAGAAAAATCATAAATAAATAACAATAATAATTAAATAACATTTGTGTGTGTGTATTAACCGATATAACAGCACTGTTCAATTAATTTGTGCAAATAATGCCATTATCATTTACTCTTCATCCATGCAATATTAAATTTAAGTACTATATGTCAGTTATCAAATATTATTGTATAAAAAAACTGAAAATGTGTCTCCAGAAATGAAGACATTCATGAACACTTCTTGTTTATAGTTCCACACGATGGTGCTAGCAGGTCAAAACAAAAATGGCGGAAAAAATGGTTGAAAAAACTTAAGTTCACCTTCTTCAGGACAATGCGCCAGACCATTCATCTCACAAAACAGTATGAAATTCTGCCTCATCCCCCCTACTCCCCACTGGCCTCACAACCAATAACTTCTTCCTCTTCCATCACTTGAAGAAATTACTTCATGGCAGGCGTTTCAAAGACGAAGAGTTGATTATAGAAGACTTATTTTTGTCTCTTGAGGAAAAGTTCAACCTCTGTAAAGACTCCACGAGGCTAATCCATCGTTTGGAGAAGTGGGTCACCTTAGGTGAAGGATATTTAGAGAAGGACCAAGCTCATGACCAACCTTCATTTTTATCAAATTATTTCTCTCTTTTTTTTCCTTTTTTTTTTAAGCAATAATGACAATTTTATGACCGCCTTTTGTATACAAGAGAACAGTTTGCGACCAGAGATTTCTGTGGTAATTTTTATAGACAGATTTGCAATAAGCGCATTGTATCCTTTCCCAGTTATGCTGTTCAGGCCATAAACCTTTAACAAATGACTTACATTTGTTGACATATTTATTATCTGGATATTAAAATTCGCAACCAGTGCATCATCCATATGAGAGCACTCTCACATACACACAAGTGTGTGAGTGGTCAGAGTTGAAGCATATGTCAGAGCATGGGAATCTCTGGCCAGAGATCTCCCTTTGCCAGTGAGTCATGGGAACAAGAGCAGACACTACAGTTAGCTGTGCTCCTGAGTCATAGGTCAGGTCACACAACACAACAAAATGGAAAATGAAAGGAGCATGCCATATGTTATTTTCCATATAATATGGATACAACTAGTACAACCCTGTAAAAGGTTAGAAAAAATGTATTTAAATGTAATAACAGAAGGCATGGCAGTGTTATTATGCAACATATCGGTGTATAGTGAAAAAGGTCAGGAATTCAATAAGCACACTGTATACACAAAAGTTTACACAAACCATATTTAGCACTCACATCAGGAGTTGGCTGGACGTCTGTGATGTTCCCCACTGTTGTGAGAGAAAAGCCCAGAGCCAGCTAATCTGCAGAGGAAAAACCAGCAGCCTGTTAGACTTGGACTTCAACACAAGAGTTATTTTAAGTCTTTGTCATTACTGCAGTCCTACAGGATGGAGTTCACAAAGGGAAAACGCAACACAGACCTTATTACACAGGGGTGCCAAAAGGAATATCTGCCCTTCTGAAATCCATGTACACTTACCTTCTTGCTTCATACCATTTGCCTTACCACAAGCTATGATTAGGAGATGAATATTTCAGACCATATTAAATAAATACACAATTACCAAGTACTCAAAGTAGTAATAAAAGTAGTTTATTAATACTATACAAAAGTAGTTTATTTAATACTATACAAATATTAAATATGGCCTACTTTAGTCTCAAAAAAGCCAAAATTTTTCATGCATCCCACAAAATGCTTGAAACGTTCTTTTGAGAATTCTGGCCTCGTTGGACATGACAGCATCACACAATTCTTGCAGGTTTTGAGGATGACATTCATCTCTTATTCTACCACATGCACAAGGTGTTCTATTACATTCAGATGCGGTGACTGAAGGCCACTGAATTCATGGTCATGTTCATGTTACCAGACAGACAGGTTTTGCTTTGTATTATGCCATTATAAGAAAGGAGAACTGTGGTGAAGAACTATAACATTCAAATAAACCAGCCTGGACTGTTAATGCAATGAGGCTGGGTTTGTGGAATTATGCTCCTGGCATCAGATTCTGAACGTACTATCTGTATGTCACAGTAGAAATGAAGATTGATCATAGTTTGTTCAGTTTTAGTGAATCTGCATCCACCACAGCCTCAGCTTTTAGTTCTTGGCTAACAGAAGTGGAACCTCATGTACGTTTTTGTTGCTGTAGCTCACCTGCCTCAAAGTTTGACCTGCATTCTGAAATGTTTTTCTGCTCACCACAATTGTACAGAGTTCTTATCTGAGTTCCTTTGCCTTTCTGTCAGCTCAGACCAATCTGGCTATTCTCCAGTGAGCTCTCCCTCTCTCATCAAGAAGGCATTTCCGTCCACATAACTGCCGCTCACTAGATGTTTTGCTTTATTGCACCATTCTAAATAAACTCTAAAAGACTGTTGTATGTAAAAAAAATCCCAGGAGATCAACAGCTATAGAAAAACTCAAACCAGTCTGTATGACACCAACATTCGGGCCATGGTCAAAGCCTTGGAGATCACATTTTTCTCCCTCATTCTGATGATTGATCTAAACATAACCAGAAGCTGCTCATCCATATCTGTATACTTTTATGCACTGCTGCTAGACGAGTGGCTGAGCAGATGACTGCATGAATAAGTCTGTATAAAGTCTTTTCTAATGAAGTGCATGGTGAATGTATATAATCTATATAACGGTTCTGAATTTTCAAATAGAAATAATTAACTATTGGCTCTACTCTTGGTACTGTAAGTGCGACAACATTCAAAGGCTAGTGAGAAACCAAGCAAATTTTGATAAATCCACCCAAATTTTGGGACCACAAGTTTGCTTATACTTTGATGGACAAAAAAGAAGAAGAAGGAAAAAAAAGCATAGATCGTATAACTATTACAAGATGAAGTTTGTATGAAAATACAAAAAAATTATATTGTAGAATGACAAAAGGGTTTAGTTAACTGTAACACAGTATTAAAGTGTGCATAATGGTGAAGCTACTGTTTAAAATCTAACATGACACCACCAAAAAAATAAATTGAATGGACCTAGTAAAGAGTACCTAGTACCTAGATGAAAATCTAATCAAATTCTTCTTGTCTGAAAATTGTCTGCAATAATTATTCTAATGTTTTCAAATGTCGCACAACGCCACAAGCAAAAACAAATATGGATGTACGGAACAACTGTCTGAATTACTTTCTGAATGCTTCAAAAACTTGGAGGGCTGAATATTATAGATCCATTCTTAAAGCTTCATTAACCGGTCGTTCTTGTTGCTGCATATTAGAGCTGTGAATCATAGTTACCGACTGTTGTTCTGTTCACATTTTTGTGCAAATTGATATTTGATTCAATAGCACTAATGTTTATGGTCTGATTTACTTAAAGCAGCTACAATTACTTCATATTCTGAAGTAATAAGAACTATTAAAATATAAAATAAACATTAACAAGGTTTTTGTTGTTGCTTGAGCAAACGTCATGTCTCATACAAAGTAGTAATCCTTTGTTCCTGCTTCCAATCCACACTCCAATCCATAGGTGGCAGTAATGTCCCAACCACTCGAACTCAAAAGAAACAGCAGTACTCTCCAAAAACACTAGTATTTACAGGATGGTTCAAAAGGTTTCTATTTTCTGCGAAAGCTGTGGAAAAGGAAAATCATCAATTTTAGACCATTTAACAGTTTAAGGTTTACCTAAATATTTTTTTAATCTGAATCGATTCTGAATCGAAAAGCAATCCGATTCAATTAACAAAAGTGGCCAACAACAGAAGATTGATTGATAAGCAGTTAAATCATAAAGCTCTACTGCAAATTAGAGAAACATAGAGATGACATGTACTGTATATAGACAGCTGAGAGGGTTTTATTCTTTTGAGTCAAAATGTTCACCTAGTGTCTTAGAAAAGTCTGGAAGATAATGGAAAGACAGTCATTGTGAATGCTGGATCTGGACTGAGAGCCTTAATTCTAATGATAGCAAATCATTACTCTTGGGAATACAAAAACATGATAAACATGTGTGTGACATTACATGAATTTCTGCAGTGATCTCTGCTTTAAAATCAATCGAATCAGTCAAGATTCAGGAATGAATCTTCAAAGTCAGCACCATTCACAGGTGAAGCATAAACAGCAGTGCACCCGTCTCCTTGGAAACCTGTTGTGCTAATGTGGGTTTCTGCTTAAATGCACAGCAGACTACAGCATGCAGTGCAGTAGTGGAGATGCTAGCAGGTGTGGGTATACTTGCATGGGGGAGCTACAGAGCTACAGCACGCCTACTTGTGCTTCACTTCTCTTCCTCACAAGAGAGCCAGCAGTCACGATTCTCAGCCCACTCAGACAGAAAAACATCCCGTCTCATTTCATATGGAGGCTTTAACGTGTTTGCTCTAGCAGCGCGGGTTCCTCTGTGGAGGCAAACCGTGTGCAACATTTCACACCTCACCATGAAAACTGGCTGCTCATGACTCTGAAACAATGAATGGCCGAATGACTCATGTCGAATCTGTGGTAACGTTCGGCCAACAGATCTGAGTGGGTGATCTGTTACAACTCCAGACAAATATACAGAGAGACATATTAAATACTACTTGTTAACTTCTGGTTTAGTTTGCACCATCTTGTGTGCTTGAGCTGCAGATTTCAATTCCATTGGGGCTTACTCGTATCAGTATTAGTTAAATGCTTGATTATTAGGAAATACTTTTAAGTAAAATAAAGAAAAGAAAAAAAAACTTTAACAACATGATCATTTTATTGTTTATTTCAAATTGCCCTGAGGGTGACGGTAAGAGTGTTTGGTCTCCTCTTTTCTTTTTGTAAAAAGAAAGGGAAGAGTAAGAGAAGCTGAAGAAATAAATAAAGAAAATAAGCCATTTATACAGGACTGTCTTACATTGCCCCTGAGGCTGTCTGCATTAAAAGAAAATCGTATGTGCAAACGCCTGAGGGATGAAGCAGAAGGCGAACATTTCATATGCTGGCACACTAACTAATTGCAGAGGTTTCTGACATTTATTCTCTGTGTGGTCTGATGAATCACAGGCGTTCATGTTTCACAAATGACAAAATTGCAATGCCATTTCCGGCAGCATTCCCAACAACAAACACTGAGACCTCACACCAACATAACCAGTATTTTCAGTCTATACAAGTGTGACCCTATCTGTGAAAACCGTCTTACAGGCTCGCTCCTTTTTTTTTTTTATGATTAACTTTTTTCCCAGCAGTTGATCAGCAGTAGAAGGTTATTCAATCAAACTAAAGACCATATCTAAGACTAGCTCTCTCATTGATCAAGAAGAAAACAGTAGAACAAATGTCTGCTCAAGACTGTTTTATGATTTGCAATGATGAAACAAACACTCAAAGACTGAAAGATGCTGAAGCTTCTTAGGAAATGAGTGCGTACCACCAGGTGTGCCAAACAACTGACAGCTGTGCATATGCACTTAAGAACCTTATTTTTGGACAGCAAATGTCCATAGTTGTATTAACTCACAGTTTAGAATTCATCAATGTTGATGGCCACAATTTATTGATTTTCAGTTAATTAAAGTCTCATTTCAGTGATACATTTGTTAATTGCAGAAAAAGTCAGTGTGTGATATGACTGCCAGATTATGAGTGGAACTGAAGGGCTTCAATTTAATTCTCTAACACCACTGAAATCATATTTAAAATTAACTAGTACCTAATCAAAAAAAAAAGTCTTCTTAAACAGGAGGACTTACAGTAAGATCTCACTGAGCGAAGGCCTATAATGTAAAAGTGTGCTGTACAAAAGAAATAGTTTGCGGTCGTCTGATCGGCCCATCAACTTTATGACAACTCAGCAAAAATAAACATGAGAAAACGTCAGTCGTTTTCTTTATTGTATTTATTTAATGGTCGCATTTTGTACACTGGAACAAAATTCACAAAGGAAGCCTTGCCTAACTTTCTTGAAACCAATTCCAGTTCTCTTTAGCAAAAGAAAGTGAAAATTAACACCTACACAAAACAACAGCGAGCTATAAAATCATATCAGTGCTATGTTGGCTCTCATCTCAATAAACAATCAAAAGTTTTGCATACGTACACAAAATTAAGCAATCCATGTAAACAAACTATGCTTACATAAAAATATGGATCAGTCATTGTGAAGGACATCGAACAAACTTTATGAACCAGAAAACAATCCAAAACGACAAACTTTTGGTCTACTAAAAAGAAAATCTCCAACTTATGTGTTTTATGTGGATGCTTGTTCAACAGTGAGAGGAAGTGATAAAACCAACAGTAATCTCAGTAAAATCCTGACTGCAGATGATGCAGTAGATGTAGATGGTCACTACAAATAGCATTTTCTCAATTATCAGTGATTTGTGAGGGTGGTCTTGACAAAAAATAAATAAACATATAAACTTCCTCTATCAACATCCACATTAATTTTTGCCTGAACATAAGTGCATTGTTCTGGCAAAATTAGTCAAGTTATTACTTAAGTTAACATAAGTTATTACTGATCGTTATATATTAGGTTAAGAGCCCAAGACCTGATCAGAGAAGTTGTTGAATCATCTCTATTCTTAGATAGTAAACTAGGCTAGAGTACCTTCAACAGCACAGTTGTTGGAAACTGGAAATCTCATTTGTCTTTTTAGTCAAAGATAAAATTTGTTCAACAAATAAAAAGTAGAGACATACACAGATGTATGCAGTGAATGACTCTCTAGCCCATGGAAAAACAATGCCAGTTCTTAGGAGTTTCGCTACTGAACCGACACCATCACCAGACATGAACTAGCAACTTAACTTTCTCATTTGGCATTAAACGTGCACTGTACTCTAATTAATATCTGCATGCAATGCCAGTCCCAGCTACCGAACTGCTGAAACAATCCACCACAAATAATATTTGCTGGTGACTTATTTAAAATGTATATTTAATTTAAACTTTTGTATTAATAAAAAAATACAATAATATAATGTAATGTAATATAATATAATATAATATAATATAATATAATATAATATAATATAATATAATATATGTGTATAACAGTATTAATAAAGTTCTTTGAATCTTGAATCTAATCTAAATGAGGTGGGATTCATTGCAAAGAAAGCTGTCAGTACAGCCCTCTGCTGTGGCTTTTAAAATGTTCACATTTCCAACATACAAATGTCACACATTTTGCTATGTAATACATATACCACAAAAAAGTTTTTTTGGTTCAACGTATTCAAGTCTGCAAGAACATTTGCATAATGCTCACTGATGCCTAGCTTGTGCATGACTTAAACACACCAGACATGAAAGGAGGCTGCACTTAATGCTACTGTGGCACTATTACTTTAAAAAAGAAAAAGAAAGAAAGAAAAAAAAGGGGGATTATTGATAATTTACTTGTATACCGACATCCTATACCAATTAATACTTTGTGAACTGAGCCTTATATACATTTTTGTACTAATGACAGATGCCACAAACCAACATGAGTGATCTTTTTTCATGAATAGACATGTCAATCAAATCCAATCAGCTGTAAACTCGGATCTGTGAGAATACCAGGAGGAAGTACTACAGCATCTTCCTAAAACTCACATCCTGCTAGAATATTGTTTAACCGTTTAAACCTTGTCTTTTATAAAGAGAGTGAGAGTGGCTGGGAATGCAAAGCAGTATGAGTGAGCGTCAGGTGTGAGCATTTCAGGGAGATATGCACTTCTTTTCCACTCACTTTCCATGTCTGGACTTTGCATGGTCAAGGTGCAATTCACTGAATCTTGAGTTCAACACTCGCTGATGCAGCTCTGCATGCTCAGGTCCACACTGTATTAAATGTACTGTCTAAACGCGAACATTTTAAGCATAAAACTCAGCATGTGGAGAGCTTAGCTAGGAGCACACAGAACGTGCCAACACAAACACAGTGAAAGAAAATGTTCTGGGAGGCTTCTGAATGCATAAAACTGGGTAGATTTGTCTTGTATGCGTTCTTGGGCTGAAAAAACTTGTATTTGATGAATTCTCTTCCTAGGTGACCAGCTCACATGATTAATTAAATTATTAAAAGACTGATCCACCTGGAAGCATGGATGATTAAAAAAAAATGCTAATCAAGCTTTTCTCCTGTTACAGGCAACAGTTTGCGATTATAGGAAGCTATAAAATAGTGTAGCTAACAAAACTATTTCTGGTCATTGCCCTTTTTGTATCGATTTAGTGTTCTCTGTGTATTTTATTACCTAATTTGTGTATTTTTTTCTCCAGTCAATTTGGACAAACCATATAATTTTAGGAGACTAGCAAGAACCAACAACAGAGGACAAAGAGCCAGATTAGTAAAGCTTTGTGCTTTAATCAGTTACACAATTTACTTAATCCTATATTTCATTTCATCTCATCTTTCATTAATCGAGGTCAGTTTTCGATTCAGAATCAATTCCCACTTTCAAGCGTTAAATGAACCAGAAATCCTGAAAAAATATATACCACAGTTTTTACAGAGAACTAACTACAAACTATTTCCATAATTCTTGTAAGTTTATGAACGGTTGGTTCAACACCGTCACCTACTGGATGGTGCAACAGGGGGGCGGGAGGAGACAACAAAAAAAAAACCCACATACATTGCTTTGTATGAGATTACTTTTTGGGGAACAAAAAAAATATATAAAATAAAAATCAAGACTACAAGCTACACAGCATTTCAATACACATACTTTTAGCAGTTATTAATAATTTTAAACCAGTAAACAATTTAATTGCTTGACACAGATCAGGCAACAAACATTAGTGGTATCAAACAGAATTTAATAAAATCAACACTCAGCCAATGATTCACAGTTCTACCAAGCAAAAGGGGGAAAATAAAAACAAATAAATAAATAAGTAACTCACCAAATCTTTCCCACATGCTTTCCACCAAAAACAAGACTTAGATTAACATAAATGTCCATCAACAAAAAAAATAAAAGTATCTCTTTCCCTCGCTCACCACACTTTTTTATTTATTAATACTCTCTCTTCTGTGTGGATTGCCCTCTTGACAATCAAGTTACAATCGACAAAGCTGAGCTAATATGAAATTTCCTGCTCATATTGAACAGCCCCGAAAAAAAAGCACAGACTGAGCTAAAGCTAGGAGCAAACTAAAGCTCCTATTAAATGCCAATTTGATACTGTTGTTAATATTTGAAAAATAATCATTAACTGTACTTTTTTATTTACATTTTTTAAATTAAATAATTACTTAATGGCTCTTATTTAAATACTGGTGTTCAATTTTAACTTGAAGCTGTTTTATGCGTATGCTAACGTTATCAACAATAAAGATACACCATTCAAAAATGTATTTCCTGATAATATCAAAGATAAATGAAACCAAGAATAAACTAAGTGGTATTAATAAAATACTTATTTAAAGTTTAAAGATGACAACTACAACAGTTACAGTTTTAAGTCTTCAAAGTAATCAATGCTGACAGTACCACAGCTTCTGACTGGTCAAAATGGTGCACTCATACATTTTTTTTTTTTTTTTAAGCAGAAAAATGGATAAAACATCACATTCACTGTTCACTTGCCCGGGGGTCAACTTTAAGAGGCATTCCAAACAAAACGTTTACTTGCTTTGGGCAAGTAGCCAAGAATCGCACACTAGCTAGTCACCTATCTAACTTCCTGAGACAAGACCATCATTCAGAGAGCCAGCGTGCCTCCTATTCAGATGCACCAACATAACTAATGTGCTCCCAAGCCAGGGAAGGGCAGCCTTGCAAAATTTGCAGTTCATAGTGCTTTTGGCTGAGTCAAAGCCGTCAGCAATTCAGAGGTTTGGTAGTTGCTATTGTGCTATTTTTCACTTCATTTCAAGTGAGAGCATTCCAAGTTAGTGAGTAAACACATCAACTAATCAACAATTAAATTAATTGACAATTAATTTTATCATCACCTTTAGCTGATTACATCAATTATTTGCTGCACCCCAAGTGCTGACTGAATTAAATTGCAGCAAGACCAGCTCCAAAGCTTAAAATCACCATATTATTCAACATTTTATAATTTTTTTTTAAATCAAATGCCTAGTGCTAAACAGCTGCAGATCAATCACCTGTAAACCTATAGATTAACCTCTTCCTCTATTCTACCTGGTATACTTCCATTACACTGTGTTATAAGAAGATCCAGTTCTTTACGAGTTACTTGAGTCATTTACCAAAAAGGTCTTCACTTTTATTCTAATACTATATGGTACTTTGTACAACACAAGTAATTTAGACTTCTCCCAAATGCATTTAACACATTTACATAAAAAAAAGAAAAAATAGGATCATAGGGACTACTAGGGTCATATACACAGCCTGCCCAAAAAAGGTCACCATTTCAGAAGGGTGTAATTGCTGGGCTGTATCAAGCAAAGAAAACAACTAAGAATTTTTAATTACTGGAACTAGGTTTTATAATCGTCCAACACATTATCAATACAATACAACATTGGATTGCGACTAACTTGGTCAGCGAGTGTTTTGCAAGATGAGCAAATTTTCAAAATTAATTTTAACATGATAAACGAGCGAGATCTTGAAATACAGGTTCTGTAGTATACATACAGTGCGCTTTGTCTGCCGAACACCACGTGATCGCAACTGAGCAGTTTAGGTTAACTTGTTATATTTTTACTTTTGTATTAAATAGTATTAATACTGAACCATCAACTTTGGGAACAAAATGTGATCAGGAAGAGAAAAAAAAATCATGAACGGAGATCACTGTGAAGTTGCAAGGTAAAATAAATAAATAAATAAATAAATAAAAAACATAAAAAACGTAAAAAACATAGCCATGTTCAATAGTGAAAATAAAAACATTTCCACATCCACACAATGTGATAAGAACACAATATTTTGACTAAAAACTGTGGTGGTCATAAAATAAATAAATAAATAAATAAATAATCACTTGCTAGTGAGACTAATCAGAAGGACTGATATTGCTAGGGAGCATAAAGATTGGAATTCGGAGCAATGGAAAGTCATGTGGTCTGCTGACCCTATATCAGAGTAGCCACCATGCATAGTGCCCACTATTCCCACCGCTGGAGACAGTGGTATGATCTGGGGTTGCTTCAGTTCGTCAGATCTGAAATCAGGAATTTTATGTGGTGATAAAATGAAGTCAACTGAAGACCTGTATGTAGTGAATAACCAGTTTATTGTATCAATTGAGTTTCCTTTTGTGATGGCACCAGTCAGTATATTCTAGGACTCAAACTTAAAAAATAAAAAAAAAAGTGCTTCTGGAAGCAAGAGGAAAGATTTTTTTCATTCATGAATGAACTTGCCACCACACTGTGTGCTTTAATCAAAGCTAAAGGTGACGGAGTGAAATATTAGTGTGTGTGTGTGTGTGTGTGTGTGTGTGTGTGTGTGTGTGTGTGTGTGTGTATGTGTGTGCGCGCGCCCAGGCAGTACATAAGAGACTGGTAGAGCAGGATGAAGTTAATGCACAGCTGTACATGGTGCTGTAAAAACAGCCATAACACCTGAGCTGATCTGAAGAATCAGATGAATCTCTGAGAATGACCGCTGAAGCACAACATGAACACGGATCTTTCTATTGTCTTATGAGAAAGTGCTTGGGTGATTAAAATGCTGAGCAGAAGACCGAAGGGAACCGTGTTTGTTAGCTAAACAGCTTGGGCACTTCATGAATTAATTAAAGCTAACTTCAGTGTGAAGCGGTTTCCGTTAAACACCGTTAGCTGCTGTCTGTGGCTCAAACCAACACGAAACCGATGAGACTGATAAACACCTCGAGCTGTCTGAATCAAAACTGTTCACTGAAGCTCGATGTGAGTTAATTATCGCTAATTTGTTACCTCGAATGAACTTCCCATTAATGATTAGCCAGCAAGCTAACTAACTGCTATATGTACGTAATCAATATCCTGAAAAAAACGAAAACGCCTACACTGCTCCAACATAAAATACAAAGTTAAACCCAACCACAGCGGTCTCTCTGTAACAGTCCCCGAGAGCACTTTTATAGCCAGCGAGCTAACCGCTCCGTGCAGGAGCAACATGTTGCACCAAACATCTCCTGTTTGCAGTTAGCACCTAACTTAGCCAAACAGCGGAACAACAAAGTTTGTGTCGTCCTGACGAAGCTCAGAGAAAGCGAACTCACCCGTGACAAACCTTCGCAGATGGATATGACACGCTGTACGCTTGTAGGTGTTATAACCGAGAGAAAGAGCAACGTGTAAAAAAAAAGAAAAAGTAAGACGAAATTAGAAGGAAAACTGCAGTTCCTGTACGCGGCGCTGCTGAACGGTGCTAGGAAAGGATCGTGACGTCACCGCGCGCGCCATGTACGCCTCCTGCAGCCAGACTGGGGTGTTTTTCTCCTCACCTTTAAATGCCCTTATATGTGCATTAGAATGCAGAAAGAATGAGTTGTTTGAGTTGTGCTTTATAATGCAAAAAGAAAATGTTTAAGTTTGTAAAATTTACATTCTACTAATTTACTATTCTTGATGAAGAAAAGTTTCTTCTACAGCTCCTCAAAAAATTCTGGCAAAATGAATTAAATTCAATTCCGTTTTATTTATATAGTTAATAACAAATGTTCATTGTCACAATGCAGCTTTACAGAATCAAAAGAAAATTGGATAAATGAATATGAAATGTGGACGGCATGGTGACGTACTGGTTAGCCCTGTCACCTAGGGTCCTGTTCGATTCCTGCCTCTGGTCTGTGTGCATGGAGTTTGCATGTTCTCCCTGTGCTTGGTGGGTTTCCTCCAGGTACTCCAGTTTCCTCCCACAGTCAAAGGCATGCACATTAGGCTAACTGGCGTTCCCAAATTGCCCAAATCTTCATGGTGAAATAGATCCATCCCTAGTCACCACACGCATGCCAAACATCTTTCATGGGCTTCTATGCAAAGAGATCTTCAATGAGAAGCAGGGCACCAGAATGTGTTCGACAGTAATACAATGAGGAAGATAGATGTGTGAATAACCAAGTGATTGAAACGGGCTGTGACTTTGTACATACTGTAAATCTAAATGATCTGATTTACAGTAGCTAATGTTTACAAAAGGTCAGTGTTCTAAATTGTATTATCATTAGAAGTAAGAACTAGTAAAGCTTTATCATTTAATATCGTTCTCATAACTGGCTTCCAACTGTCTGAAAACAGTTGTGTCAGCATTGTTTTTTTGAGAACTATAACCTTTACCAATACTTTTATTGGTGTGTATGTGACAAAAAAAATTAATTTTAATTTTAATCTGCAGTTACAATAACCTTATACAGTTGACGCCTATTTATTCTCTTTACATCTACAAAAATCCAAGTGAATTCTATCTAAATCATTTAATTCCAGTTGTTAGTAACTGTAATCCTGTATTCAGTTTGAAACCATACTCAAACAACAACAACAACAAAACACTTTGATTTCAATCACTACATAAACAAGACAGAGTGATTATTAAAGATTATTATAAGATTATTATACTGTAAGTCAGGGTATGCATTGAGTTTGTAAAACATAACTGCAATTTCAGGTAAAGACACCTGATTGTAAATGCACAATATTTTAATGAACTGTAGATAAGGATAAGGATATTGTAAATAATGAGATTTTTGTTTTCTCCTTTTTTTAAGCTGACAATTGTCTATTTTTATTGCTTTTCATAAGAGATAGACATTACAAAATGTACACTAATCCATCCATCTATCCATTTCCCATGAGGCT
The DNA here is from genome assembly GCA_011419295.1 of Clarias macrocephalus. Lineage (NCBI taxonomy): Eukaryota > Metazoa > Chordata > Actinopteri > Siluriformes > Clariidae > Clarias > Clarias macrocephalus. Next base: position 13,200 of record JAAGKR010002077.1, on the reverse strand, counting down.
TATTTTGTGTAGGGTCAGAGTGTGAGTTCTGCATTTCTTCTTCACGTTCTTTCTACATTCAATCAGCCTGTTATACAGTAGTGTTATATTCATTCATTCATTCATTCATTCATTCATTCTTCAGTAACCTGACCAGGTCAGGTAGGTTGTTACTGTTATGATAACAAACGTTACAATGTTATAATAACCAATGATCTTGCTGCCATCTACTGGTGCAGTATATATATGCATGTGATTGTCACCAGAAATAGTTTAACAATTCAGCTCACCTGCTAGGCACTGGTGCCTGACACACCTCAGCTGTTGCCACTGTGTCGACTGCAGGGTCATCAGTCCACCCTTCATTGATGTTTCATTCCTATAATCTCAGGATTGTAGAGCCACGAAGGGGCATTTTCTCTATCATCTCCTGTATCCAGCCCTAGAATGTTCTGCTTCGCAGTCCTTTCTTATGAGCCACAACCAGAGGCTCCCTTGTTTTGCCAGGTATTTGGTTTCATTCTTCAGTGTGGCACCTGTAATCTCAAGAGGTTTCAGGTAATACAGATGGGATGTTGTAGGCAAAATGCTGGGGATTATAAAAAGGCACAAGAGCACTGAGTGCACCACATGTGGCCAACCCGGGCTCCAAACTCCCAAAGTCCCAATCTGATCAAGCACCCATGGGATGACCTGGACCAATAAATCCAATCCACGGAGGCCAAACCCCATAAGCAATATAATCCACTGGCAACGTCCTGGCTCCAGACAAATCAGCAGGTGCTGCCCCAGTGGAGCAAGGGAAACCCAAAACATAGGTGATTTTAACGTTACTGGTTTAAAGCAGTGATGTTACTGGATTAAGGCAGTGATGGTGCAAATATTTTTAAAGAATGAATGACATAGATTTGAATGAATTGCATACATTTTTGTGCAAAAGCAACTGTGCAATAATACTATTTTAAACTGTGAAATATTAATACCTAGTGCAATTTGTTTGAAAGTGTAACTATTGTATTGTTTTTCTTTTTCTTTTGTGTTTCTACCCAGTTCTGTCCCTACTTTATATTTGCACATTTTTATTTGCTGCTGTAACATAGAAATGTCCCCACTGTGGGATAAATAAAGGTATATCCTATTTTATGTTACCTTATCTCCTTTGACAATCCCAGCTGAGATGGCTCAGATCTCACTGCAGTCTTTCACGTGAACATTCAACAAGTGGAACTCCTGATCCTTGAAAGTCGACAGATAACTTGTAGAAAAGACATCTGTCTGTGGGAACTGTACACACAATCATCCAGCAACACCAACTGCACATTACAGGAACTTGGCTGGGAGTTATTGCCACATCCCTGTACAGTCCTGACCTTGCTCCAAGCAATTTCCACATGTTTGGGATATTAAAGGAATTCCTGGGAGGGCAGCTTTTCAGATGTGAAGCAGGCGGTCTAATCATGTCTCCAGCATACAGAAAAAAAAGATCTACCTTGATGGTATCCAAGCACTAGTGAATCTCTGGGTGCTTTATCAGGGGATTATATAGAGAAATAAAAGAGGTTTCTACTACCATACATTAATCTGCATAATCAAAAGTAGCAGTTTGACTTGAACAACTGTTATAAATGGGTTTCTACTGAAAACCAATTTAATAAAAAATGCAGGTGGGAAAAGCCCCCAACATGAATGGGAAATGCTTTGCAATATCCCCAAAATGAGTATGTTTTAAGGATGTTTTTTTTTTTCAAACCATTTCTGGTTTCTGCATTCTGATTGGCTCAGTTTTAGGATGGATCTGAAATGGTATGCTTAAAAAAAGAGTAAACAAAGACATTTAAGCATGCCAGAATTCATAATCAGAGTTTTATTTTAGACTGAAAAGTTACATATACATTTTAGAGAACTTTAAGACTTCTATTAACATGTTTAAGTTGGCAAATTGGTGAGTTTTAAACAAGCCATTTAGATTTTTTGTTCTAATGTGAACTTATATAAGCAGATGTCCTCCCTTCTCAGATTGTTACTCAGTTTTAATCAACTCTGCTGGGTGTGGCTCATTTCCATGCACAGTGAAACTGTGTTCAGAGAGAATTGAAATCAAGGCAGTTTGAGGTGTGGAAAAATGCATTATCTGAGAGGTAAATCAACTGAAAGTTTAACAGACACTGTCAGGGGAACCAATGAGACCAGTGTTAACTCTTTAAAACAAAAGTAAAATACGGGACCTTTAAAAGAAAATGGCTTCAGTGTGGAGCACAAACAAAAAAATAGCATAGCCATTAATATGGTTATACCAGCATATACCAAAAAGCAAAATATTAATCAAGTTGAAGAAGACCAGCTGTGAATTGCCAGCATCAGGCAAAGATATTCTATGGGATTCAAATTAGGATTCCCTCCAAGCTGAATTTGAATGGCCCTATCCAAAGTTTTAACCAATTATCTAAATGAGATATTTTACCTTCTGGTTTTTAATATATTTGATAAAAAGTCTAAAACATGTTTTGCTTTGTCATCATAGATTATTATGTTACATATATTTTAACACAGTGAAAGCAAATGTAAATTAACTGTATAACAAACAAAAAAAAGCACAGCAAAATGGGAATACTTTTCAAGCCTACTTAGTAGAAAAAACTCAAACAAGAAATAGAGAAGACTGCAAATGAACAGATGGCTTAGGCAAAAAAGAAGAAATAGATGTAAAAAAAAATGTATTGAAAGTAATGTTGCTGTTTATTTTATATTACGAGTGGCTGTGAAAAATTAATTAATACAATGTTTAAAAATATTTTTAATTAATAGGCATATTAAGCATTTGTTGTATTTTCAATGCATTGAAAAAATTCTGTATTTGTTGTTTTAAGACGGCATGAATGATTTTATTAATTTGATTATATCTATTTTACAGAAAGAAAAAAAAACCCTAAGCAAATTTTATCTATCATGGATTTTCTGACCAGCAGATGGTGCCCTTACTCTTTTAAATGTCATATTTAGTATATATAAAAAAAATTATAATAAAATGCTTATGCTGTGACAATTACTTTCAATAATCAAATACCCTTTTCCTTATACAAAGACAAATTTAAAATGGTAAAATCTGATATTTAAACTTATGTGAAAGCAAGTATTTTGTAATCTGTCCATTTTGTGCATCCAATAGGGCTGCTCTCCTTGGTGCTGAAGTCACACCTTCTGTCAAATCTTAGCAGCCATGTTATGTCACTCAATACCAGTGGTCAATGGGTAATTTCTGTCTGGCTTTGACTGAAGTAAGCAACCTGACCTTACTCCTTACAGAACTTTTCTCTTTAATACCTTTTTATGACTGGTAGATTAAAAAATATTGCACATCATGTGCCATTTCCAGTGTGGTCTTGTATGGCCATTTTAGGGTTCAATCACAACAAAAGATGAAAAATTAGAACTAAGTTAAACATCATCTGACACTGGAACAACCTCTCTCTCTCTGGTGTGTGTGTGTGTGTGTGTGTGTGTGTGTGTGTGTGTGTGTGTGTGTGTGTGTGTGTGTGTGTGTGTGTGATGTGGACTGGCATCCCAATCAGGGTGCATTACAGCCTCATGGCCAGTGTTCCCAGCCTAGTTTTTGATTCCACTGTAACCCTGAACAAAAATGTAAAATAAATAAATAAATAAATAAATTTCATTTAATATCACTTTTTGCATGACCTGAATGAGCTTGTGGTTGTGGTTCCTGTGCAGGTGAATGTCCCTTTATGTGTTATCTGATTTTATCGTAGTCGTTGGCTAACTTTGGCTGAATTCTGCGTGCCCACTGGAGAGCTGGCTAAAAATAGAACTGGCCTCTTATTTCAGTGTCATGTCAGAAGCAGGGACAATATTTTTTTCAGCTTTACTTCCTTCTCTATTAGGAGATTTAAAGGGAGGCTTGCTGTAGAATTCCTCTGATCTTGCTTTTGGGTCTATCATTACCTAGCATGTACATACTTTGCCTTTACAAGTGTTCAAAAAACAGAATAGCTTGGATAGGTAAGTGTAGCTTTAAAATGAAATTGATATTTGTGAAAACTCCCTCAGTATACATTGTTTTATTTACCCACATTAGAAGCAGACTTTTTGGCCAGCACAGTGCTGTAGTGGTTAGCACTGTGGTCTACCTCCAGGGTCCAGAGTTTGATTCCCACTTTGGGTTTGTGTGCATGGAGTTTCTCTGTTCTAACTCTATTTAGTGGGTTTCCTAGGGGTACACTGTTTTTTCTCCCACAGTCCAAAGAAATCTAATCCAATCTAAATTACATTCTCAAACTGACCATTGTTTGTGATTATGTGTGCCTTCCAGTGGACTGGCATCTAGTGCCCGAGGTCTCTTGGAATAGGCTCCAGGTTTCCCGTGACCCTGTACAAGATAAGCGGTATAAAAGATAAATGAATGAATAATAATAATTGTTAAAAACCTTCACTGCTAGATGAAGACAAACACACAAACAAACACACACACAAACTTTAACACTGGGGTTAATGCATTGTGGAAGCGTACACATCCTCCCTGTTGCACCGGACTTCCACCTCTTTCTCTGCTTGGCTGCTAGTCTTAAAGCTGATGCCAGGCATTGATAGTTGGCAGACTGTCAGTAATTCGTGTTAATTGAGGGAAGTTTCCATCTTTGGCACCCAGTCAGCTGGCATAGCTGCTCCTCTGTCTACATGAGGCCCACCTAATTCAGTTGTTTCCCAGTGCAAAGCATGACCAGCTTTCTCCTTTCATTGTTAATGTATCACTTACTTATTCTGATGTAAAATGTTGGAACTAGAAAATATATAACAATTGGCATTCCAGAAATAAAGAGAAAAATCGAATGATCTCTTCAATCAAATATATAATATAAAGTTCTAAATATTTGAAAAGGGATTGAACAACCTTACTTAGATCATTCCTTAAAAGAGAAAGAGAACATTTAGAATGTTCAGGCAAAATGTAGTTTGTGAGCTCTGCCAGTTTTCCCAAAAGTGTATTGACTGCATGAATCCTTCAGCGACATTTTTATTGTTGATGGAATTTAAAGAGCAAACTGCTATTTCTTTAAAATGAGTTTTTTTATTTATTTTGTATTTTGTTGATATTTTTAAATAGTTGAGTAATGTATTCTAAAATAGATTAAGCGGTCTAAATGTATTAATTTATTGCTGATCTTTTTGATATACAGTATAAAATTTTTTTAATAATGTTAAATAAATTATAAAGAAAAAAGACATCTGTCCTATTAATTGATGTTAATTGATGTCAAATTTCTTTCCATTAAATTATCATGTCACAATAGTGGTAAGTTAAATCTAATTTCACCTCAGTTGAACTGTGATCATTTCCATACATCTCTAAGACCACAACCAATCACCCTCTTTACTGTTGGGTGTTAATCCTTTTTAACTTACAACAATTAACTAATTAAACTAATTAAGACGAATAATGAAGAGATTTAATTTCATGGTCTTGTTCCTCTATAGCCAGAGTCAAACCTCCTCCTCCTCCCCTCAAACTGAACCAGGCACAAATATTATTTCTGAAACAAAAGGAATTATTTAAGGAGATTTATTTATTTCATTTATCAGGTGGTAGATCTCAGTCAGAAAAGGATCAGAATGGGAGTAATTATTCACATGGGAAAGGAGACCTCACAAAGTCTCCATAAACAATAGAAGGAAAGAATACACAAACACACACACACACAAAAAACACTTTTAATTATCGAAATTGCATTTTTGTACATGCAATCACTAATTATGCTGATAGCTTTATCCTAAAATTATTATCTTTGAAAAAGATTTGCTTGCGCTTCTTAACTATACAGCACTTTTCTTTTTTCCTTCAGTTTTTAATGAATTAATTAGGCGATCACTGTAATTACTGTTTATATTGTTGTTAATGAGCCCAAAGGCAAGCAAGCAGCACTCATCCAAATTACACTCACTAGGCACAGAGCCAAAGAGAGGTCCTAACCGGGTGGTGTGTGTGTGTGTGTGTGTGTGTGTGTGTGTGTGTGTGTGTGTGTGTGTGTGTGTGTGTGTGTGTGTGTGTGTGTGTGTGTGTCTATCAGTATGCATGAATGTTTGTGTTTTTCCACTTAATCTAATATTATGACCTTATGCCTTAATAAACAATATTTTTACAAGTTTAACAGAACACAACAGCATTATCATCAGGTTGGTGATTAGGGGGCAATATGCCATATTAGTCAATCATTGCTGAATATACTACATTTTCACACACACACACACACACACACACACACACACACACACACACTGTTCACAGTGGCTCACAGTTACACAGCTCTTTCTCATGTTCTTCTTGCATGTGTTTAGATTTCTCCCAAGTGCTCTGGGTTCCTCAGAGAAGTGGACTGACTATTGTAATTTCTCCCGAGATGCTAATAACGGATGGCAGGGATTGATTTGCAGTCATACTGAGTGTTACACAGCTAGAAGTTCAATATCACCCAAATGATGATAGGTCTGGTCCCTCTCAAGGTTTCTTCCTTTCTTGCACATCAAGGACAATTTGATCATTTTGATTAATACCTATTTTCTCACACATTTCATACCCATTTCCCTAATTTTCTATCTGTGAAGCTGTTTTACAACAATGATCACTGTTAAAAGTGCTATACAAATAAAACTGAAATGAATTGAATTGAAATAAGTGTATAAATGTGTGTCTGTGTGTCTCATGCAATAGACAGATGTGTGGAGTCTCATCCAGAGGGTAGTTGAATCTTGTTACCAGTATTCCAGGTTCTAAATCCACTGTGATCATAAACCAGGACAGACTTACAGCATAAATTATTTAGGTTTTAACAGAAACATGAGAATAATAAGTATGACTTTAAGTGATCGTTTATTGTAATATGCACACCTTTATAAAGCCAAACTCAAATTACCTTATTAATATACATATTTTACACATCGTAAATACATACAGTATATGTAATATATGAATGATAGATAAGAACCATATAAGGTTTAGTGTGAAAACATCAAACAATTTTTTCGTCGGGGCAGTGAATTGTATGTTCAAAGATAATGCTAGTTTATTAGTAAGTTGAAAAAGAATTATAAATTATATTTATGGAATAACAATCAATTCAATGTTTAACAGTGGGTGTTAAGCTATAATTATCAGACTTTTTTCATAAAGGATACCTTGAATGAAGTAGGATGTGATGGCAAGTGGATGTATGAGATAGTTCAGATCATCTGCTACAGTATAATATGACAAGACTGAATAAAATGTCATATCAGGTTGTGTTTGCTGACAGATTTGAAGCAGTTACCTATATCATTGAGGTCAGGGCATGTGGCAGGTACACATAAACACACACATACACGCGCACATGTCACAAAGCAGCAAGAAAACTGTCAGCTATTTAATTAACAGTCATTTCCAGAGTCTTCCCTCCAGATGCCAATTTGACCCAATCAGTGTAGCAGAGGGGAGCAAGTGAGAACAGAAATAAGTAAATGTGACCATGAAGGAAAAAAAGCAGACAGAGCGAAGAAGGCATTGTACATACTAATATAGATGTGCCATTTTCTTCAAATGAAAAAAATGAATTGAATTATTTTTTTTCTGTGAAATATTACTACACCACGTTTGCTCACAGACATTTATCTAAATAGAGGGCCTAATTAATGTGTCTGGTGCCCTTATTATACTTTGAGGGGATATGCCTCAGTGGGGAGATCCAGAAAGGTCACTTTTGAACTGAAACTCATGGAATATTATGAATTCAAGGCAATGACTGCTGCCTTCACAATCTTCACAATTCACAATGACAAAAAAAAAAAAAAAAAAACTAACCTTGGTCAAGTAAGATTTGAGAACTCAAAGGCAACCCCATAAGATCAACACTAGCCTTACACAAACTAATTTAGTCAGTTTACCTATATTAATGAAAGTGTATTAAAGTAGACTTTAATGCATTCATTTCTGAACCCTCATGCTTTTCCTTCATATTAAAATGAATTACTTATATGGTTTTATGATTTGAGTGGATACCTCACATACCCCAATAAAGCCAAAGAGCAAGCAAAACGTGAATTAGTCACATGCAAAAGACACTTTAAAAGAAATTCATGCCTTCATATGAAGCATTTTCAACATGTTTATTTATGTTGAAAATGTAGGGTTTCTGTGTGTTAACCGTATTTATTGAAGCACAATATCATCATGAAACATATACTCCCTGGTGTTTCCATTAGTCCACTCTCTGTACCTTTTAATCCTGATAAAATATGCTTCTTAAAATCATATTACCTTCATATATTTCTATCTAGAAGAAACCTTTTGAGTTACAAAAAGACCTTTGAGCTACAAAAATATAAAATTTTATATATGTTTATATTTTTCATGTGCGCTACTGGTGATTTGATTTGACAGCAAAATTGTCATCATTTTTAGATGAACTCTGTGCCCTTGTGTACTCTTCAGTAATGACTCCTTCAATTAGTTTTGGCCAATCAATGGAGTAATTGCAGTGAGGGTCTGATGCAGTGTGGAATCGCTGGGCGCCGCTGCTTCATATCGATTTACTTAAAGCAATTAAACACTGTTTCTACTGCAACGGTGCCTCAGTCCCTTGCCATCTGCTCTAAGCACACTGCAGTGAGGCTCTGCAAATGGGCAACAGGAAGTCAGGAAATGAATGGTGATAAACAAAACAGTGAAGAACATCTGTAGAACACTTACAGAGCCAGCACACGCGCACACACACACACACACACACACACACACACACACACACACACACACACACACACACACACACACACACACACACACACACACACACACTACAGCAAAGAAATACATAACACTACCATACACCCAAACACATGCAAATATAGGTTCAATACGTCTAACACTTTCTTTTTTAAATTAAACAACATATACTGTACATAATCATTGTTCAGAACAATGCACAAGTGTAAGCAGTCTGTAGATTAGTCACACTTCAAAGCAAAACATATTGTTTTTGCCATTACTTATTGTACATGCAACCTGCAATATTGTAGTGTGCCATTTGCTGAAACACAATATCAGTAAAAGGTGACAATAGAGAAAGCAGCATTTAGTGGACTACAGGGAATTTAATCTTATCATCACCACTGGCTATACTGGGCTACAGAATGATGCTGTGCACAATAGATACTGTCCAATATCGATTTTGTTAGCCTTTCCTCCTCTCCAAAATGTCTTTTCCATTCTCCTGCAGGTAATCTTAATGTCTTCATATAAGGTCCGAGACCTACTTACAACAAAGGCATTGAGGTGATTTTGTGGTACATGGTCCAATCTTCCAACCATCTTCTGCTTTTACTGAAGAAAAAAAGCACAAATGCAGAACTAAGTGTAATGATCTTTGAAAATAAAATATATACTTTGTTAATTTGCCCTGAAATATAGGGGACGGGAGAGCCGAGATAGCATTATTAATTTAGTCCTAAATATTGTAAACCTTTTATAGGTATATTGAACATGGTTAGGTCCTCTTCCGGAAATGCACAATATATCCGGTACAAGACTATTGTGCAAAATATTGCACGGAAAAGTTAAAACAGTACATTACAATAGTACTATCAGTCATGAGTATTATGACTGATTAACCATGTATACAGTACAGTAATTTCACTTATGTACAGTGAAATTAGAATATCGGGATGTGTTATGCCCTTTAATTCTCTGGCAAAATACAGTTTTTTCCAACATAAATGTCAATATTCATCACTTCTGCATATCAAATCGTCACCTCACTGAGCCACATGTGTCCTGCCCTGTATACACCTTACAGTTTAAATGAAAGCTCAGGAATCTATTATCAACTTTGCATACTGCAAATCAATATATTATTTTATTTTACCTAAATTTATATCAAGCAAATATAACAGTAGTCTGCCATTCTCTGATTTAAAATCAGTATTAAGCATTCACTGGCCTACATAAAGGAGCTTTCACAGGAACAAGCTCTCCTTTAAAGTCTTGAATAAAGCACATTTATTAATCCTTGAGGGGAAATGTGAGCAGTGTAAAAAAAAAAAAAAAAAAAAAGAAAAGAAGAAAGTGGAACAAAAAGCACTTTGCCTTTCTTTTTATTTCACCAAAAGCATGAGCAGGAGAGCAAAAAAAAAAAAAAGAAGAGAAAATCAATTACCAGGCACACCTGAATATTATTCCCTGCACCATCCCTTCGCTCCTTCAAAAAAAAAAAAAAAAAACTAAATTACTCAGCAAACTTATCGCTTGCTGTGGAAAGACTGGTATTAAAGAAAACAATCAAGGCGTCAGGATTAATCTCGGACAGCCGCCTTATCTTTAACTTGCACCTTTGTTATTTTCTGATGAGCTGCTCCTTTCTGTGCTGCCACATTGTGCCATACCTCACTGCCTCCTTTCTCCAGCTCCCTGGGCTGTGGCGCAGGACCTTTTCAGTTTATTAAAAAACCTTTATTTGTGAAGAACAAAGACGAGACGAAGGCAAACAATAAGGTCAAGCAATCTCCTTTCTGCCAGCACTCTGTCCTCTCACCTGATATTTGGAGCATTATCTGTGTGTGTGTGTGTGTGTGTGTGTGTGTGTGTGTGTGTGTGTGTGTGTGTGTGTGTGTGTGTGTGTAATCCAGCTGCACTGACAGCAGTGTTCCCCTATAAGTGATTGACACACATCAACCTCTAGCGGAAGACCTTTCCACTGCTCCTCCTATCAAAAGGGCATGTCTGTCACTCCGTGCTACAATGACTGCTTGTCAAACTAAAAGTGGGAGTATACTGATCGAAATGTGCACATACAGTACACAGACCCCGGCAGGGATACACAAAGTTGTAAATGTAGAAACCTGGATTAAATAGTAAAGTCAGCAGCTGCATTTTGACCTTTTGGCATTTTGAACTTTGTGAACTCCGTAGCTCTTGGCTGAATCAGTAAAGCACTACAGTATAACTCATATTTAATTCAGATTGTAGGCAGAATTCACCCACTGCTCCCATTGCAGTGCTACCACACTCTGCAGATCGACATAGTCTTGCCTGTAATCAGGTGGGGCGTCGTGTTCTAGGTCATTCCATACCAGCCTCTCTCTCTCTCTCTCTCTCTCTCTCTCTCTCTCTCCATCTCTCTGCAGTGCTCCTTCCCTCTCAAGCAAATCGAGACTAACATCTGCAGTGACAAGTGCTCCTGTTCACCTTTTCTCTCTTATCTCCTCTCTCCCAGAGAGCTCCTTCTCTCTTTTCACCCCTCTAATCTCCACCTTCCCCTCTCTGTCCCTCGCTTCTCCTCTCCACCCCGCTCTTCCTTCTCTGCTTCTGTATTCATCAGGTCTGGCTTGTCCACGTATGAGATGGCTCTTTTATCTGCCCCTGAGAAGAAAAGGAGAAAAAGAAGCACTGGGCAAAACCGATAAACAAATAAATTATAAGAATGAATTTCACATTAGGTCGAGTGTGTTTCTCTTTTGCTCGCAATGAGGAGACAGTGACACGGTTCTTGCCCCCCCCCAGTTAAGTAAAACAAGCTCAGGTCTGACACTAATCTGTGTTTAGCTTGCCACATGGCACGGCTAACCTGCTGAACACCACTAAGAAGTTGTGTTCTTTGGATTGCCAGCCATAAGCGCTGCGGTGACGGAGTATTGTTTGATGTTGTTCCTGAAGTAAATAGAGGGCACAAACACTCGACACAGTTGTTAAACCCAGAGCACCTAAACATCTTCAAACTCAACATCAAACACTATGCTAATGCTGGGTTGCATTAGCCAAGCACAGTGGCAGCAGACCAGAGCAGAACGAGAAAGCTGTTGAATATCACACAAGCAAAAACCCATGTGCTTGAGCGAAAGTGAGGAGAGCTGTGAGAAGTGTTAGCAATAATACCACATATTGGTTAACAAACTAATCCTTGCAGGAGTGTGTGCTCTTTGTGGGATAAAGAGTTTCAGATCACTTAATGGAAAGTGGCCCTTGTAAAATGAATTCATCCAATCAGCCCAACACATAAACACATCTCAATTATGCAAACAGCAGAAGACAATGCTGCAGCTGGAGACAGAAAGCTCTCTGAACAATTGTCACCTGAATAGAAACTCCAGTGTGGATAATGGAGCAGGACTACACGGCAAAATGAAGGTCACACGGCGAATACTGAGATAACACGTGTCATACTAACAGAATAGGTAACAGAAATGTTCAAATATGCCATTAATAGTTTAATCAATTTTAGTTAACTAAATTTCTCAAAATGAGTGTGCAGAGAATTAATAATAAATAACAAAATGGGTGGCATAGTGGTTAACTCTGTCGCTTTGCAACTCCAGGATCGAGGGTTTGAATTCCACCTTCGGAGTTTTCATGTTCTTCCCATGCTTGGTGGGTTTCCTCTGGGTACTTTAGTTTCCTCCCATAGGCCAAACACCTGCATATTAGGCTATAGTGTGTAAGTGTGCGAGTGTGTGCATGCTTGGACCCTGTGATGAACTGGCACCTCGTCCATCCAGGCTCCAGGCTTCCCGTGACCCAGTACAGAATAAGCAGTATAGAGAATTAGTGAGTGAGAAGAAAATGGTGTGTGTTTGAGCCTGGAGGTAAACAGTCTATAATGTAGTGGACTGACACAAGGGTCTGTCACCCTAGAGAAATTCCTTTTTTGCCTGCCCAGAGTACTTTATTCATTTTGTACCATGCCTACCTACCCATGACTAGACATTTTTTTTAAAGAACATACAATGAGAAAAAAAATTTTTTTTGCATCTATAGTCCTATATACAATAAATGTGCATTGGTGAAACATGAAACATCCACAAAAACAAACAAAAAAAAAAATTAATCCCAGTAATCATAGCAGCTATAAACATTCATTTCTCACTTCTTCTTATCCCTCATGAAAACATTCCTGGTGCAAGCATATTCTAGGTCCTAGGTCTACAAATAAAAAAGCACTGTGCATAAATCTTCATCATAGCTTCTTCTTTGGTAAATAATTAGGGAACGTTTATAATTAGGATACATTCAACAGTATGGATTGTCTGCTATACTACTCTCTGTAAATACCACGAGGAGAAATGCAATAATATTTACAGTATGTGATTTGTGAATAAAAAATCTTCTGATCCATCAGAAAAGAGGAATGAACATCATAATGGGAGAAACTAACCATTCTTACCAAATTGCATGTTTTTATGCATTACGGTATG
>JAAGKR010002076.1:81189-102398 GCA_011419295.1 Clarias macrocephalus | reverse complement strand
GCCTGCTTCTGTCAAAAAATCTAACCCTAACACACAGGGGAAGGTAAGATCGCGATCTTTCATAATAAAAAGACAAACCTCAGATTCCACTCCTTGCAAGGAGCATTGGGCATGCAATTTGCCTATTGCAGCCTGTACCAAGCCATTGGCTAACGAGAATGACTGTCCTTTTGCAGACAGCCACTTTCCGGCTGGTTTCTTTATCCTTTTCCCCAGCGTCTCGGTTATGAGGGAGAAGGTGCTGCCTGTGTCGATGACAGCTGTACCATCAACAGGGAAGGGCTGGCCTGGGCTATGCTGAGGCTGGTGGGTCTTTGGCACTCTTTCATCAGTTTCGGTGTTGGAATGGGGTTTTGCCTTTGTCTAAAGGCTTTGGCGGCGTTAAAATCTCTCTCCACCAGTGTTCCAATTCGCATCAGCTCACTGGTGGTGGCGACCGTGCTCCGCAGCAGACTGGCAATGCGAGGATTACAGTTCCTCAGTGTCGCTTGCACAATCTCCCTCTCCGTCATCCCTGGTTTCCACCTCAGGCAGAGGGCACGATATTGAAAGGCAAAGTCTCTTATGCTCTCGTCAGGATGCTGGACCCGCTCCCTCAGGCATTTCTCAGCCTCGACTTCATGGTCCTCGGTAAGGAATGCCTTCAGCAGCGCAGATTTAAATGATGTCCAGCTCCTGACACTGTATTTTTCTGCTGTCCCCCAATATTTTGCAGTGTGGGAGAGTACAGAGGGGAGTGTAGCTAATATTTCCCCGTCAAAGAGTGGATGTAGGGCTAAGTATTCCTCGCACCTTTCCACAAAACTGATAGGATCTTCTCCCTCAGTACCACCAAACCTGGGGAAATCCAGCTTCACAGGAGCCTTGAAGGTAGTGGCGTGTGAGCAGCTATTGGGAAAGGGAGGATGAGAACCGGACCCTGGTCGAGGGAAAGGAGTGGAGGTAGCAACCGGTGGCGCGCCTATCACGGCCTTTAATTGTGAGTCTCGCCTCTTCATGCACTCTACCAAGGACTGACCTACATCATTTAACTGCTCCTCACACAGTTGTTGCATTGCTGCTTGAGCATTTCCCAGTTTTTGCTGGCACGTTAATATGTCTGTATTATGGTTGCGTTGTAGCTCACCCATCTAATCCGACAGCTCATCCATTCGCTGGGAGAGTTTATCGTCCAGTGCCTGCAGAGCCGTTTCTAGCTGGCTAAGGCGGGTCGCCAGCACCAGGGAAATGAGGCTTTGATCGTCCTCGGCGTCCACGGGTGGAGGAGGTGGAGGCAGCTGTTCCTTGTCGAGGGGTTGCTCTGCCCTTTCGTCACCTTGGGGGCCTTCGTCATCCACCCCGGAACCTTCCTGATCCTCAGTGCCTAGATAAAGGCGGCTAAGAGTGTTGATGAGTTCTTGAATGGGTTCACGACATGTCACAAAAGGGCCTGCTGTGAAGTCGTGGGCCACCAACCCTTCCTCAGCTTGGGCATTGGACTCGGCCATGTTTTTGCCCCAATTTATTTTTAATAAACTGTATGATTGACCAAACCCTTGAGTGAGGGAAACCAAATAAACCAAAATGCCTCGGCGGGCTTTACCCAAGCAAACACAAAAAAACAACATACTCACAAGCGCCACACACATTACAAATTGCAGATAGCTTTAGCGTTAGCTTCGGCTTTAGCGTTAGCTTCGGCTTTAGCATCGGCTTCGGCTGTATAATGGCCCCCTGTTACCCAGCCTCTCTCCTTCTTTTACGAAGCTTGAATAAAGGGTTCCCACAGTTCCCCCGCAGGCCGGGAGCCCCGTAAATAGGCAACTGCCTGTTACACATCAAGAACAAAAGCTGTTGCCTAAGATGTGTCAGAAGAGTTTAATAGAAACTCTCTAGTCTTTAGAAAAGTTTCTAAAACGACATTATACCTACACATAGCCTTGATGCTTAACAGATCTTTCATACATGAAGGTTTAGTGGCAGAGGAACCAAGTCTAAACAATCAAGAACTTCTACTTTTACATTTTACATTATGTTTTTTTTAATTTCTAAAATAAAATTATTGCTCACAACATTTACTAACAGAACCTAAAAGAAATTTTATACATGTAAGTTTAATGACAGAGGAAACAAGTCTAATCATTCAACAGTATCAACTTCTAACACAGATATGTTGTTGGATTTTTATGAAAAACTATTTGTGTAGCTAAAATTCCGGTATAATAACATTCAACTTTCATAGGTGAAGAACTATTGTAATGGATGACAAAACCAACAAGAACAACAACTGTTGCCCCAGATGTGTTTTTCTGAAAAAGTTTCTAAAATGACATCATACTTACACATACAGTAGGAGCCACGCCAAATAGCCGAGGCTGTGCAGCTGCCCTTTGGATCGCGTGATCCCCCTCCCACTCCTGCCAGGAAGGCGGGTCAAGATTTCACAGTAAACACGGCCATTCAAGCTGTATTTATTCATTTACCTGGTGCCACCACTAGATGGCGCTCTGTTCTCAAGAACACGTTAACACAAGTCAGCAATTTAGCACCGCTGAGTTGCAATCACGTGATTTTAACACCCCACCTCACCCCACCCCCGCTGGACTGACGCTATCAAACTGCACTACAGAGATGAAGATGGCAGCTTAATGGACCTTATTCGGGTTAGGGCTGACTTTTTAAATAAAATTTGTTTGGGGTAGTTTACAGTTTAATTCCCAGTTTAGTTTTTATTGGCCGTTTTGAATATCACAGGCAGCACCAGCAGCGATCAGGTGTGACTTTAGAGAACTTAATGTTCTGTTTACCAAGTCAGGAGTTAACATTACAGCTTACTGTCAGTGTCACAAACTCACAATGTCACTCCTGTTTCCTTCACAAAGACGCTAAAGCTTCGGAAATACTATTAATGTTGCTATTACAAAAGCTGCACTACTCGAAAAACTTATAAGAAGAGTGTTTGTGCTCTCTGAAAATGTCTTCAGAATCTGACTGAGCGTTGTCTGGATTTAGATAAATTCAGAATGTATTTATTCTTTGGGAATTAATCTGCAGGTTATTTCTGTGACTGGAATATAATGTGATGCATCCATTAGAGACACAAGCGGAGCAAGCTGAGCTCATAACCAGGTTTATATTTTCCCCACTTTGGCCGTGACTTTGCACGGTAGCGCGAGCGCTTAGTCAACGAAAGCTGAATAAAAACCCTGAAGTGTTTATCAGTTAAGCAGTAGGGCCGCTTCAATACATGGTAATTTATAGTTTGGCTTTAGAGATGAACTAATGCTCATACACGAGTGTTATATCGCTTAACTTAGTCATATGAAAAGCTTAGTAAGTAAATTCTCGGTTAAGATGTTAATGTTAATACAGACAAACAGTGGGTAACACTAACAAAGTTCAATGGGTAACATTAGCAGTTTATTTACATTCCAGAATTGTCAAAACAGTATTTTACACCCTCTGGTAAATAGGTTTATTAATATATTTAGTTTTCATTAAAACTAGATATTCTGTAAAGTTTATTTCTTTGTCTTCACTAAATTCTCCTGTTCCCTTTAAGCAGAGCTCCGCTGTGGAGGATTGGCTCAGACGGATGACGGCTGGTCTTTTGGAGCTACTGGAGGAGCACGAACAAGCTGTTGAGGGAGCTGTAGTAGGGATGACGTCACAGTGCAACAGCTTTAGAATTATGTTTGGTCAGGTCTATATTCTGAACATAGAATTAAAAATGCTTTGGGTTTTAAGAACTTCATTAAAAGAACAAAGACAAACTTAGGAGTGGAATGTGAGAAAGGTAAGGAGGGAAATCTCAATGGAGAATTTTGTGATTGAGACCCATGGGTTACACTGAAATATCTTTTATTAGTAGTAGTAAGTCAGGCTTTAGTAATCTTGGTAACTCTCTCTCTCTCTCTCTCTCACACACACACAGACACACAGACACACACACACAAATAGCACATGAAATCGTCTAAAACCAAATGTTGGGTTTAAATGAAGGACAAGTGTGTCCAAGCTAAGTTTTAAGCTAAGAGAAGAAGAGTTTTAGCACCTTGATACACTTACCGGTCCGGACCTGATCGACTGGGAGAGAGAAACACACACACACACACACACACACACACACACACACACACACACACACACACACACACACACACGCAGGCATGATGTCTGAAGATCTCTGTTTATTCTCAGCAGAGAGAGCACATTTAAACGGTGCTACGTCCTGAACATCAAAAGAACCAGTCATTCACATGTCAGTGATAGAGAGAGCCGGAGACAGACAGGAGAGAGAAAATGCATTTACATTCTCCTGATTAAACTAAAGGGTTCTAGCAGACAAGAGCCATTTGGATGTATACTCTTCTGGGTACAGGATATAGAAGGTGTTACCACAGAAGGCGTAAGGAAGCACAGTGAGGGGTCTGTTGTCAGGTTACAATGTCTTACAATATTATAAAACCTTACACCAAATGAAACTAGCGCAAAAAATATAAGCAGTGAAAAACACAGTAGTATACTGTAAGTGATAACAGGCGCTAAACCTCTGGAGCTTTTTAGTTGTTTTAGTGTTGTCCTCAAGTGTGAATGTTTATGGGGATTTAATCTGTCTCTGCTGCCGCATCTATTCACAGTTGTGAAAATTGATTAATGCCCCATCAGATCTTTGCTGGGGGAATGTTATGCAGGGATAAATGACTAAAGATATACTGATCTGTTGTAACGATTCGGGTCGCACGAGGGGCAGATCCGCGCATAAACTGTTCAGAACTGGCAGATCCGCAGGCTGCTACCACCAGGAGTTCTGAACAGGCAAAAACCAGGCCATTTATACACACGGCTGCCAGGCAACGCTGCCGTCAGGCAATCAGCCTGAATGAGCCGCACCTGGCAGCGCGTTTATATAAAGTGTCCTAATACCGCCGCACTTGATGCGATCATTTAGGTGGCACTGGTAAGGTACCAGGGCCAAGGACACATTAAGAAAGAAAGAAAAAGAACGAACGAAAATGAAAGAAAAGAAAGATAGACAGGCTGTTCAGAGACAGAGGCAAAGCCCCAACCTCTGTCTAAGACCCCGCGAGAGCGAGAGAGCGGCACGCGTCAGTCCAGCGTGCGCGCTCGGTTTAAGTTAATAGTGCACAACACAAAAAAAAAATACATAACTCTCTCTCATAAGTCCTCAGTAAGGTCATAAGCCCCAAGAGGATCAAAAGTTTTTTGTTTCCAGAGCCCCGTCCGTTCTACGTACACGGTGGAGCTCTGCTTATTTTGTGTTATCAGTTTTCATTTGTTTCCTTTCAAGTTTCCTAATTAATAATCCCACGCCATCTCTAAATGGAAAGGTCTTCCTGTGCGTATCATAAGCACTAACACACACTCTTATTTCGTTAAACCCCTCTCATGCCCTGAGTAAAAGCTCTTATCATTAAACATCTTGTGGTGCAGCTCTCCATACCGCGCCATGTAACATCTGTATGTGCAGATATTTGTTCCAGATATTATGCGCTATTAATCAATCTGTTATGGCAATTTTTGACTATCAGCAAAAAAAAAAAAAAAACATCATCAAAATATAACGAAAACATACCCAAGCAGAAGTTACATTTTGAGCTTTACTTTGCAGCAAAATATTATCTATCGGTGTATTAAATGGAACTAGATAAAATACACCGTAATGTAAAATACATAGCCTGCATTTATATTCTGTATCTACAGCTATCGGTATAGATAAATTACACATGTTACTGTGTTTTTAAGGATTATTAAGGATGTCTTGGAAAATATTGCAATAACTAGTTTTATTTATTAAGTAATTAATTAATTTTAAATAGCATAAACATCATGGGTTGTGTATTGAGTAAAATTTTTTTACCATATCATCTATTTATGAAACTATATTGACAACGCCTGTATATAGACATGTTGTATAATCTGCCTGGACACTGCAGTTAACTGAAGCAGTCAATGCTCCACCTGGCGGGATTATACAGCATTGCAACCATCTTATTGGAAAGCACATGGGGGCGTTTATGGGGCGGGGCTTCGTTAACTGCGTCATCGCGGGGGATCACATTCCGTGCACAATCCGTCATGGTTCGCGATGGGATCCGCCATGGTCCAGGCGGCTGTTTGACAGGGCTCCTACTGTATGCTTCTTTCTCCGCTGTGGGCCTTTGGTTGGCTCATTAAAGGTATGTTGATTGGTCTGCTGTGGGTGGTTGGTGGGTAGGCCGATCCTGTGGTCCCTGGAGAGGTCTGCCAAGTGGCAGCTCCGCTGTGGATTTTTCTCTAGTTTTCTGAGGGGTGGAGTTAAGAGCGTGGCCGATATCCAATTGGCACTGTTGAAGCTCTGGCAGACCTCACACGATTGGACATATTGCCAAAGGTCCTTGCAAAAGGAGGGCCACTGGGCGACGTCTAGGAGCCTCAATAGGGTTTATAGGCCCCCTCAGTGGCCACCCGCTGGCTTAAGGATTGTGGGACCACCAGCTGGAATCTTCCTCTTCTCTTCACAGGAACCCTCCGATATAATACCCCCTGGTGGTGCTCAAAGGTGATCCCCTGGTCTGGAGACTTTCCGGGGTCCACCTCAGTGGCCAGTAGAGCTAACTGGTGGTCTTCCCGCTGAGCTCGTAATATCTGGCACAGGTCACTGGGAAGGACAGAAGACCCCTCGGTGGTGAGTTGTGGAGAGTCCGCCCTGGGGGCAACGCGCCGTATAGCTGCGAGAGCGCAGAGTGGGGTTGAGCGATGGAGAGCTTAGCCATGGGTGGAGTTGAATCATGCTCTAGAGCTCCTTTCTTCACCTCCTCCTGGCTTTGTTGGGCTGCCCCAATCTGCCGTGAAACTTTTGCCCCCCTGCAGTCCTTTTCTACTCTCATGCCTCTGTTACTGCTTGCTCCTCTGTGGTTACCGTTGTTTAAGTTGCAAGTCCTCAGCTCTTCGTCTCCGATGTTATCTGACTCTACGGAGTCTCCCTTTACTGGAAACTCCAAGAGGATGGATGGTCTGGGACACATGGAGGAGGTAGCTGGCATATCCATAGAGGTAACCAGTGTGGAGGAGTGTGCTTGGCTTGAAGGAGGAACATCACAGGTTACCTGGTTTACTTGGTGTTGTACATTTAGCCTAGGTGCCTCGACTGGTGTCTTGGGTGGAAGCAGATCAGAACGGTGTGATGGCGCAGGGTGGCAGGACTGTGGTCAGCACACACTAGACATGTTAGTGAGACGTAGCTTCTTCAGTTGCTTCTCCCACATAGCATCTCTCCACAGAAAACAGTCTGTGACTGCTCTGTCCAGCTTTTCCAGGGCATCCTGGATGTAGTTCTCCAACCCTGCTAAGCTAGCACACACGGCCTGCTGAAAACTAATTTCCCTGTTTATGGAACTAATTGCAGATTCTTTAAAACTTAGTTCTAATGAGTTATCTTTCTCAGAAAGAACCAAGAAATCCACTTTACATTTGTTTACTTCTGTCTGCAGTGTTTTTACAATGGCCATATTAGACACATTATTAAACACAACAACATCAACCACATCATCATTATGTTTGTTATATAAATATAATGAACTTAATAGAGATGTTATTTCTGCTGCAGAATTATGTCGAGTTACCAGAGCATCACCTACAATATCAATATCCTGCCTATAACCTGAACCAACTGTGTCAGCCATATTACTATGATTAGCATTAGCACTAGTGTTAGCAATGGTAGCATCCATCTTGTTCTGCTCAGTCACACAACACTGGAAAATACGCACACGTAGATTCCCCATACGTATGGGCCACCAGTATGTAACATTCAGCTTTGTTATGAAACTTAGTTACACTAAAGCGGGGTCTAGAATCTACTTCTGGCGTGGTGTAGGCTTAAAGTAATTAAAAACAAATAGAATAGAATAGTCTTTATTGTCATTGCAACAAGTACAACGAAATTTAAAGTGCCATCCGTCAATGCAAAAAACACACACACACACACACACACACAGCATACATTCCATTATTGCACGATCCACAGTTGTATATATTATTTTCCATTTTCCATTAATTGCAGAGAAATTCATAACAATTTAATCTTATTGCACATTGTTTGAACCTTTTTTATAGCAGCATTAAGTAGATTTATTGCAATAGGATAAAAACTGTTTTCATATCTACTGGTTCTAGTTTGTAATGCCCTACAAACTACCCGACGGCAGTAGATCAAACAGTTGATGTCCCGGGTGTGAATTGTCCTTTACAATTTTATTGGCAAGTTTAAGGCAGCGGGAACTGTGTAAGTTTTCCAAGTTGATGAGAGGGCAGCCGATGGTCTTCTGGGCAGTTGTAATGACCCTCTGTAATGCAGTTCTCTGGGCCACAGTGCAGCTGCTGTACCACACACATATGCAGTATGTCAGTATACTCTCAATGGAGCATCAGTAAAAAGACACCAGCAGTCTCTTGGAGATGTTGTTCTTCCTGAGCATTCTCAGGAAGTGCAGTCTCTGCTGGGCCTTTTTCACCAACTCGGAGGTGTTTACGCCCCAACTCAGATCCTCCTCAACATGTACTCCCAAAAAACGGAAGTACGGAACCCTCTCTACACAGTCCCCGCTGATGAACAGTGGTGAAATGTCAATTTTTTTCCTCCTAAAATCTATGATCTCCTTGGTTTTAGAGGTGTTGAGGAGCAGATTATTTTCTCCACACCAGGCTGTTAGCCATTCCACCTCATACCTGTAGGCAGACTCGTCCCCCCCAAAGATGAGCCCTACTATCGTTGTGTCATCTGCAAATTTGACAAGGGTGTTACTATGCTGGACAGGTATACAGTCATAAGTGTACAGGGTGTAGAGCAACAGGCTCAAAACAAAACCCTGTGGTCACCCAGATCTGTTTGCCCTGTATGCAAACTGGTGTGTGTCAAAATTTGGTGGGAGGAATGAAATGATGTAACTCCATACCAGCTTTTCGAAACACTTCATCAGCACAGGGGTGAGAGCAACTGGCTGGTAATCACTGTAACTGTTAATTTGTAGTTTTTTAGGCAGGGGGACTATAGTCGATGATTTTAGGCAGGGTGGAACAGTAGACTGAGACAAGGACTGATTAAAAATCCTAGTGAGGACTCCAGCCAGCTGGTCCGAACAATCCTTCAGCACCCTTCCAGAGATGCCATCCGGTCCCGAAGCCTTCCTGGTGTTTATGATCTGCAGGGTACGCCTCAACCCCCCTCTTCTACTGTCCATGCTTTGTGAGCGCCCGGTGTAAGTATGGGTGCAGCTGGTTGATCTACCTCAAAACGGGCAAAGAAGTAGTTCAGCTCCTCTGCCAGCGAGGCATCACCATCAGCAACACCAACGTTGGTCTTGTAGTTGGTAAGATGCTGAATTCCCTGCCACACCTGCCTGCTGTTGTTACTGTCCAGATGGTCCTCGATTTTCCTCCTGTACCTCAACTTAGCTTCTCTGATGCCTCTCTTTAGGTTGGCTCGGGTTGTGATGTAGATGGCCATATCGCCAGACTTGAAGGCGATATTTCTCTCCTTCAGAAATATCCAGACCTCCTTGTTCATCCAGGGCTTTTGATTGGGATAGATCCGTATGCGTTTGTCCACTGTAACAGTGTCTATGCAGTTCTTAATGTAACAGAGAACACTGTCCGTGAACACCTCCAGGTCTGGATCTTCAATGACATCCCAATTTGTCCTGTCAAAACAGTCCTGTAGCTGCTGCGAGGCTTCAGCAGGCCATGTTTTTACAGTCTTTGTAATAATAAGAGCAGTTTTCCTGAGGGGAGCATATGCAGGGACTAAAAGTAAGGACATGTGGTCAGACTGGCCCAGGTGTGGTAGTGGTCTTGCCCTGTAGCCTAGCTTGATGTTTGAGTAGACCTTGTCCAGTGTGTTTGCTCCCCTGGTAGAACATTTTACATGCTGGTGAAATTTAGGGAGCACTAACTTTAGGTCTGCCTGATTAAAGTCCCCTGCTACGATGTGTATCAGGATACATGCTCTGCCATCTGCTAATGCTACCATGAAAATGTCCTATAGCCGAGCTAGCGTTAGCATCCGGTGGAATGTAAACAGCAGTTATCATGACCACATTAAACTCTCTCGGTAAGTAAATGGGCCTGCATTTAACAGTCACATACTCCAAGTCTGGGGAGCAGTGGCTGTCTACAGTCAGTGTGTTAGTACACCAGCCGTTATTTACATAAACACAGAGCCCCCGTCCTCTGCTCTTACCGGAGTCCCTTGTTCTGTCATGACGCTGTGTTGTGTAGCGTGCTAGCTCGATAGCAGAGTCCGGAATGAGTGGATGAAGCCAGGTCTCTGCGATTAACAAAACACAGCTGTGCTTCATGATGGTATTAGACGCCACCTGTAGCCTCAGTTCATCCATCTTGTTGGTAAGTGATCTGGCGTTCGTCATAAAGGGGCTGGGAAGTGGTGGTCTGTGTGGCTGGCTCTGTAGCCTAACTAGCACGCCGGCCCTGCAGCCTCGCTTCTGCTTCCTCTCCCTGCGCCGCCTTCACCTCCTTACCGCGGGGCTGGTAATCCACGGAGAGCCGGGGCTTCTCGCTATGTCCACCGGGATCTTATGTGCGCGTAGAAACTCGGCTGTAATACTCCGTTCGCAACAGACTCCTATCTTGAGAAAATCATGCCGGCTATAGATGTTATTTGCCCAACAGGATGTACTCAGGAGGAAAAAACAACACATAACAAAAAAGCATCTAGAGTAGCACTGTGCCGCTGCAACAGTGTGCGCCGCCATCTTGCTCCCCTTAGGAATCCCAAAGTGTATTAAGTGATAAACAAAACAAAACAAAAAGCTGCGCCACAAAACACAATATATACAAAAATATATACAAAATATACAAAATGGATGTGTGTGTGTGGGGATGGAAGAAAATGTCCAAAGTCCGTGTTATTGCTGAGGCGTGAGTGTGGTTGGAGAGATGGTTCGGTCTCACCGGTATGATGGATAAAGTCCGGGAGCACGAAAACGGAACAAGAGTGGTAGTGAATGTGTGTAATGATATGTCCAACAGTCAGGATAATCCACGGCAATCACTCTCTCTCTTGTCACAAACACAGCGCTGTCTCCTCATACTCTCCCCCTCGACAGATTTGCTGGTTCCTCTTTTATGTCGGGTCACATGACCCAACTCATCATCCCGGTTCCCTCGCGCAGCGATCACGCATGCTCGCGAGACCTTAACCCCGAAACCAAAACACCGTCTTTAAGAACATCATAAACCATATCTGGTTCATTTAGGGCGTTTTCACACTGGGGTCCCGGATCCATTTCCGAGTACACTTGGCCCTGGGACCAGTTGATTTTTGTCTGTGAGAATGCAATTGTTCCGAATCGTTCTGCACTCGGGAACGAATCCCTGGACCGATTGCAGAGGTGGTCTGGGGAATGATTCATGCGTTCCAGAGCACCGAAGGCGGGACATAAGTACGCGCTCGTGCACTAAACAGGAAGTGACGTAATTCCAGTTCGACTCTGTACACAAACAAACGTGGCTGCTGAAAAATCTCTGTGAAGTAACGCCGAAGTACAGTATTTGCTAGAAATTTAGACAGACAAAAATAACCAAAGATAATCAAACACTATACATAAAAATCCGATATTTACTGAAGTATCCGTAAGTGTTTAGATGCGCGCGCGTACAGCAGCACTGAGCAATGCGGTGCAGAGTTAAACACACTGCGGCTCGCGCAGCACACAGCGCGTGCTGCGATACTGAAGTGAGGAAAAGATAAACAACAGGATAAAAACCATCCAGTGTGATCGAGTTGGAACCCCTCTGACCCACGACAACATCTACCTTCATTATCCGAACCGGACAGCGTGGAGCCTGGTCCAGCAGAGAGCCTGCGAGTGAGCGGTGAGTTCATATTAAATACTATTAACTCCTGTTATTAACACTGTTAAAGAGAGTCTCATATTATCACCACATCTCCAGGTGACTGTCTGTGGATCTCGTGGTGACATTTAAATGCATATAATAAGATCTACAGGATGATCCTTTCACATTAGCTCACTACAAAGTTAACTTGGAATGTTCCTCATGTCTGCTCACTTTAAGGCATCAGATCATTTCACTGTTCAGAAGAGCAGAATGTGATGAACTCCAGTGTTGTGCTTATGTAGCTATTAGAGTTACAGCTACTTTACTCTTTACTCATATTTTGTGTAGAACCTTCATGTATATTCTTCAACACATCTCAGAGACACTTATAAAAACTGAGATGCTGATGAGAATGTTGGAACATTTTAATTTGTACAAGCTGTTATGGTTGCAACTTTCAGCTAATTTCCAGCTAACAACGGAAGAAAGAGACAAAACCTGACAAGAGCAGGAGACTCATAATGCCTGCATGAAATCTCTAATTTAGATGGAGGAGCGCCGACTACATATACAGAGGAAGGAACATCAAGAGATTGAATAGGACATTGATGCAGACGATGGACCAACTGTTGTCTTCATTTCATTAACACACACCCTCTGGCTATGCAAGTACAGTGGAACCTCGGATTGCGAGTAACGTGGTTTATGAGTGTTCCACAAACTGAGCAAAGATTTTTAATAAATTTTTAATCGGAAACTGAGCAAATATTAGTTTACAAGCACCGAGTATCATGTATCACACATGCAACTCTTATTTTGAGACCGAGCGTCACTCTTGCGCTGCAGAATTCTGTGTAATTGTCTCCCCTGCTGGGTCTTAGTGCTCGTCTCTTACTTGTATAATCAACATCTCCCTCTCTCTTTCAGCGTCTCTTATGTGTGTGCATGTGCGTAATTTGACACCGACACACACACACACACGCAAACACCCTGACACACGCACAGACGCGATTTCGCCTTTTCACCCCCTGCCCGGCTTCACAAACACACAGAAACTCTGCTCTGTCGTGATTCTTTTCAAAGGTAAGGTGCTGGTTCATGTGTTTTTTTTTTTTTTACTTTACCGCAGTGATTCCCTTAGTATGGTCACACCAGTCTCAGAGAGATTTCTTTTTTTTTCCTGTGAAAACAGTGTTTCCGCTGTGTTTATGTGTGTGCCCGTTTGTTGTGCAGCTTAAAAAAGTGATTCCGTTAGTATGTGCTCATGCCAGTGTCAGAGAGATTTATTTTTTTCCTGTTAAAACGGTGTTTCAGTTGTGTGTGTGTGTGTTTGTTGTGAAACTTAAAAAGCGAGGTGGGGAGAGGGAGGAGGAGTGTTCCACACACACACACACACACACACACACTCACACACACACAGCGCCTGCACAGATCAACAGAAACACTTATCTGTCGGGATTTATTTGTACTTTTTTTAAAGGTAAAGTGCAGATTAATTTGTTTTATTTTCATTTTATAGATTGTTGTTTATTTTTTGGGGCTGTGGAACGAATAATTTGAGTTTTCATTATTTCTTATGAGAAAAAGATGATTTGGTTTACGAGTATTTTGGAACATAAGCCCACTTCTGGAATGAATTATGCTCGTAATCCAAGGTTCCACTGTACACGTAAACATTTTAATGTTTATATTTTTCGTCCTATTTGACAGCTAATTTTGTTACAAAATTTACTTTTATTATATTTTTATTTAATAATGTTTAATAAAACATTTTGCACTCTATTCCAAATCTCTATTCCAAATCCCACACACTCATCTTCGATTTTACAGTATACATTTATTTTTACATTTACAAAAATACAATATAAACACACGGCACACAAAACATGTTAAACACTAAACATTGATGCATGGTGAAGTTTTAAATTCAATAGTTTCAGCACCTCAGCTAAGTTTAAAATCTACACATAGCAAGGTAAGGGAAAAAAAAAGCACAAGCATCTCTCTGTTGTTGGAGTATTTAGTAGCCAGTCCTGGTCTCTCCTGGTCACAAGGACACGCTGCCATCACACACCAGCCCTCTCTTCAACCCAGATGATCCTGAGGAGAACAGAAAAATGCATGATTAGATATTTATCATTTATTATATGTATCTGTGCTATTTGTTGAACTTTATTCTAGCAGGCCTTATATTTATTTGTAACATTTATTGCATTTATTTTTTCATTGTTTACATCAGTGATTAATTTACTGTGTAGATAAACACTTTATTTTTATGATAAAAAAGTAAAATTTTTAAATAATGCTCATGTGCTATGACTAAAGAAAGTAACGTTTAATGAGCACTTTATTTCTATTTGACTGTAAATCAGTAGAGAATGTGGACACAACTGATTTCTCACCTTACAGAGTAGAGTTGTAAAGTCATTCCTCAGTGTCTCGTGCTGTATCCGCGCAGCGCGCGCTCATTTCACCCTCTGAGCCGCGCGATAGATGTGTCAGTAGGCATGATGTTTAGAGTACTGTTGTTTTTGTCACAAAAATAAAAACATCCACACAGACAATTAACAGGTGACAAACAAAACAACTACCTCTCTACCGCCACCTACTGTTTCCGGTTGTGTAAATACGCAAGTGTGCCCGGGAACACAATCGCTATTACAGTGTGAACGCAGACCTGCGGGGGGATTGGAGAGGGGAGAAATCGTGCTCGGGTACAAAACGGAACAGATCGCTCCCAGTGTGAAAACGCCCTTATGCAGCCCGGCGGTTTTATTTTTATTTCCCCCCATATTATTGCTATATGAACAATGCCCTTATGTGGCTGTGCTACAACACTATGATGTTACTCAATGATGATGTGATGTCACTGAACGTGTCACTCAATATTAGGGGTGGGCGTATCGATCCTTAATATCGATACTTTTGATATAGGGGTTGTATCAGAAATGATCGATCCAAAACGTAAAATATTGATATTAAGGCTTTTTTAAACCAGTGATTTTATTTAGTTTTCATGAAATATAATATTTAAAATGAGCTTGTATATAACTCCTTCTCTTGCGCAGCTCTTTTCGCACGTCACGCACATTGGTCGCCCGTCCCTGCTCCGCTTTGTTTTGTTGCCCCACCATCACGTGACTCTGCAGCGC
This sequence comes from Clarias macrocephalus, assembly GCA_011419295.1. NCBI lineage: Eukaryota > Metazoa > Chordata > Actinopteri > Siluriformes > Clariidae > Clarias > Clarias macrocephalus. The sequence goes on along the minus strand of JAAGKR010002076.1, from coordinate 87,408 downwards.
CTAAAACAAGCAGTTGCAGGGAGAGTGAGAGCGAGGCGCGCGCCTGCCTTGGTATCCTGGACCTGGTAGATAAAAAACAGAGCGCTGTGTGGAAGTATGTTACTGCTGTGAATGAAAACATGACGTCTGTAAAAAGGTCATTCGGTACTGTCGTAACACCACCAACTTACACAAACACATAAAACGACATGACAAAGAGCTCGGAACTACAGAAAGAGAGAGAGGAGGCAAATCTTTCAGACAGAGTCCTTTCAGCTCCAGAAATATCCAGGTAGCGAACACTGGTAAAAATATGTTTTAGTTATATTGGATCTTCAGCCTGAAGCGTCATCACCATAGTTGTTGTAACAAAACGTAACCATGGGTAATATAAACCACACATTAACCATGCTTACACTAACCATAGTAACTATAGTAACCATAACAACTGTGGTATTTTTTGTAAAACTGCGGTTTTATTCACCACGAAATGTGGTTATTTTGCTGGTGTTGAAAAATGGTAACACTTTACAAATAAAGTGTCATTTGTTAACAATGTATTAATGAACAACTAAAAGTGAATAATACATTTGTTACAATATTTATGAATCGTTGTTAATGTTATTTAATGAAACCTAAGATTAACAAAAACTGCACTGCGCTACAGATCTGGCCATTACGAATGTGCGCTTTTTCCCGCGAGATCCCGCAATTTGGCGCGCGACATGCCGCGAGATCCCTCAAGCAACATTCGGGAATTTTAATAAATGTGTTGTGCTTCACTGAATATCCACCAGATGGAGCATGGAAGGACTTTATCTAAAAGCCAGACCAAGTACAATGAAGAATTGTGTATAATTAGTTATCCTAAAACAATATTGTTTCCAATGCTGAAGCAAACACAAATTTTATTTTGTTTTCATAATCATAATATTTTATGATGAATGTGCGTATATGTGTTTCATATTATGTTCATAATGATGAAAAGAGATGCCCTAAACTGTGAGGCGCCATATAGGGCTTAAATCAAACTTCACTCATGCACACACACGTGAAACACTTGCATACACATATATGAAAGAGTCACAAATCTATATATACTACTAACTGCTCACACAACTACATATGAAATGCGCGCACACACACACCTATGAGACGCGCGTACATATACACAAACTCTCCATACACACACACCTATGAGACGCGCGCACATATACAGTAATTATGTGAATGTCCTGATTCGTGACTATATATATGTATATATATATGTCTTTGTTAAAACGTAAAAATGTGTCGCGCACCATCAGAAGACATGAATGAACAAATATAAACATGAAGTGCTTCGGACTTTTTATAAAAATAATCATCTGGCTTTTTTGCTGTTCGTATTCAGCATTGAATAATTATTTCATCCATTATTTGACTATGGCTTGAAATAATAGCTGGAATGTGCTTGTGAATTTATGACTGAAATAAAGCTGTTCATCGGCGTGCGTGAACCCCGATTTGTCCGTAAACTTTCACTTTACAAAAAGGCAGAGTTTTGATCAGAAGTCTGATAAACCCGTGCGATTTATCGATAAAAAAAAAGTATCAACTCTAACTATGAAGACCTGTTGTTCAGTTGTTCCCTGCATGGAGAGTTTGTTTGCGTTTGTGTGCGTTTCTACGCGTCTCATATGTGACGTTCATATCAAATGCAATTCTTGATAATTGCTGATAAATTGATAGTGTCAAAGGATTTGTGGACATATAATTAGGAGAAAAATGTAAATTAACGATGTCTTGAAACATGCAGTAACTCTTTATTTATTTGAACACGGCAAAGGTGTTAATGTTTTGTACATTCTTTTATTCGTTCTTTCTGTTTGTGTTTAGGTTTCACTGTTTTCCATATACATAAAACATATAGACAACAATGTTCTGGAAGCGTTAGTAAATATTAAATAAGGAAAATACACAAATTAGTTTCAATACAGTTTTATTAAATATAGAATATATCAGACAAGTATATGGCAAATGGTCAGTCTTTGCAAAAGTGAGAGTAGTATGATTTTTAAAAAAAAAACTCTTTAAACTCAGTCTTTTCTTTCTAAGAAGTTCGCTGATTCTTTCTCTTATTTGCTTTTATTTGCGGGCTGTGGGGTGGAATTTCCGAGCAACAGCATCGGAAATTGCTTGACGCAGATTGGAGGGCAGTGCGTTTTTCCCCCTGGAACCATCATAGTTCACCGAACCTGCCCAAACATAGAGCAGAATCAACCTTTTAAACAAAGTAACAGCAAACCGATCTGCCCTTGGTCTGCCATCTAATCCTGCTGAATCCAGATATATTTGTTTCTCATCCTCGATGGTCACGTGATTTAAAGTCACATCGGGTATGATCACTCCATGTATGAGAGACCGGCGAACAGGATGGTGAGAATGCGAAGCGTTTCTCTGTGTTTCAGGCAATCTCAAACAGAATGATGAAACTTCTGAATGTTCTTGTAAGACGTTGGGCAGAGAAGACACTGAATGTTCCATAACTGGTGAACAGTTGCCAGTTGGTTTGCAGCTGATGCAACATTTTCCGTATCAATCTGCAACCTGGTACGGTCAGTCAGGGGTGTTGAGGCGGCTGGTGGAAAGCCAAAATCAACGTCATCCAACCGTCCGATGGTTGACGTAGAATGATCTCCATCAGTGTCGTGAACATCAACCGGGCTGTCTGTGGACGTAGACTGACCTACTGTTGGCGGATGTGACGTTATCTTCTCCTTCAGACGTGCCTCCAACCAACCAACCAACCAACCCTGGCCTCTAAACTCAGGAGCCTACGTGTCATAGCCAATGACTGCGCTTTTGATCTGCTGGTTACAGCGGGGAGCCGTTGAATCAGTGTAGCCGGTAAAAGCCAACATAAAAAGCATTTAATACCTTTAGCACACCACTGACATGTACAGATTGTTTAATGGTGTTGCAAGAAAAATACACACACCACAGACTGCTGTACAGACAGTAAAGAGTTAGGATACAAGTACAACAAAATCGGAATGTCAAATAAAGTCAGTAGAAAAATAGGTAACTGAATAACTACTATATATTACTAAAAGGCTTTCTTACCCTTAGTTTTTTGCCCGCACATACAGCAACATTCTTCGTAGAATAAAATGACTTTGCCATAGTGTGAATGTCTGCACCCATCACTAACCATTAAAATGTTGGATTTGAATTAAAATGCCACAAATCTATACCCATGACCAAATTACAACATAAAGACCAGAACACGAGGATGTGTTTATGCAGTAAATTGGTTTACCCCACTGTATCCAAAAAGCTACCAAATAGCTTTAAATGGTACGTCATCGTACACTGTAAAAATATGATTGTAAGGCTTTGTAAATTAAATTAAAAAAGTGTATTTTTACAAATAATAATTTTGTTAAAGTGAAAACTTTAGAGTCTATATTTAGCCTTGCAAACATTAAACATTCAACAGTCAAGTAAATGTTACTTATGGTTCTTTGACAAATCTAAACGAATTAATAGACTACTTATATACTTCTAGAAAATCAAGTAGAATTTAAGCTGACTCTAGGTGATCTGCGCATGCGCAAAAAAGAAGCTCACCCGCGAAGATCACCTTCTCCAATGTGCTTCTCCATTTTCTTCGACAGGTAAGTAATAGGTGAAAATGCATAATATCTTGGAGTGTATTTGGTAATTGTGTAATTGTGTTGTCATCACTTAATTCTGTATATTTTCTGCACATTTGGAAACTCGAGTTGGTGATCTTTAGTCTCCACCATCCGACTTGAATGCAATACGTTAAGGAAAACTACTTTTTATGATTTTTTTAATGAGAATGTCGTGCCCTCACAACTATTCGCCCCATATCCTGATGCAATGCAGACAGACTGAACCAGTGACTCAGTTGATATATATATATATGTATGAAATGCCCCCATGTTAACCTTATCAAAATCCTTTTCTTCAAAATATAGTGTAAAACAACAGATTCCTATGTTTAGCCTTGTTTCTTTCATCATTAGATGAGTGAAAGTATTTTGAATGTATTTGTAAATGGTCTTTTGCAGATTACTAATTACTACTTTTGTTTTCTATATTGCAGAATCTATTTCTGTGGATCCTGTCAGCTGTATTATCTTTGCTACAGAGCACTTGGCCATGGACTTGCTGAATTTACTTGAAAAGCAGGATTCATTTGTAAAAGCAGTCTGTTAATATTTGCTCTTGTTAAGTTTCTGTCCAGTTTTTGTATAGACATGTAAGTTATGATGGCTTGAATAAGCAAAAGTTTTATAATCAAAAATGTCATTGCACTTTACTGCTGCTTGAGCTGTTTAAATATTAAGCACTGATCACTGAACACGTATGGGCATGTTAATTACGTTAAATAAAGATCTTAATAATCAAGAGTTATTTATTGTCACAGTACTATTTTGTCATATTGTAACAGTGATTGATTTTATTTATTTAGAATAATTGACATTGACTGAATAAAATGTGTAAAATTTACGTAAAATAGAAAATAGTTTTACTTAATTATATCAATTAATTACATCAGATCAGTAAGTAAATACTACTCAACATATTGTGATGTGAAATTATTTACTTTGTTAGTTTTACTCACCTTCCTTAAGTCAATTTTACTCATTTTCACAAGTGTAGTATTTACTTGAAAAACCTGAGTGCAAAAACTTGCAAAATAAAAATTGAGTAAATTTTACTTCTTTTTTTTTTCAGTGTAGTGAAAGTACCATATCAAGAGTTTATATAAGTTTATATATATATATATATAAACTCTTGCTATGGTAATTTCACTACGCTGAAGTACCATTTAACTAGAATTCCTGACTAGAAGTCCCGAGGTGTTATTCACCCCTGATTTTCACAGTTCTTCAGCTTGATTCTCCTCCTGCTTTTGTTGTGCAAACCCCCTTTACTCTGAGGTCTGGCACAATTGCATTAGTTTACTCAGAGTAGCTCAGATCCAAGTCAGGCCAAACCTCGGTGTGGGACAGGTAATAGGTGTGTTTTGTGTTTTGTGTTTGCACAACAAAAGCAGAAGAACAGTGGAGCGGCAGGGGTGCTAGTCGATTTCAGGTCCAGGGAATTTACGCACATTTGCGCAGGGTTAGTAAATCTAGTGTTAAAGCTATTTATATTCATTTATCTTTTATTTGCTTACTCACAGAGAGATTATATTTGATTTCAAATGCAGATTGACTTGTATATCAACTTGATGACTAGCAAATGCTTTAGTAAAGAGGCTCTAAAACCGCGGCAACATGACTGAGCGAGTTGACGCCCATGCACCGATCACTAACCATTAAAATGTTGGATTTGAATATACGGCTTTTAAATTAATTAAAATCCAACATTTTAACACATTAAGGATTTCGTGTTTTATTAAATTCTTAAATCCTTGTGTTGTGGTGGTTTTGCAGTAATTTTGTCACGTTCATCCATGGGGTAACACTATGATTATTCATTATTTATTATTATTCTTACTTACTTTGAGAGATTCTGTTTGATTTAGCTAATTTTCAATCATTTTCAAATGCAGATTGACCTGTATATCAACTTGATAACTAGCGAATGCAATAAAATGCCACAAATTAAAGCATAAACACCATATATATATTTTTTTTTCTCTCTTGCTATTGTACCTTCCTACCATTTTAAATTGTTTAAGTGGTGCAGAGGTGTATAAAAACCGAAAAGAGAAACACAAAAAATGGACAACTATTTATTTAATTATAATTATAAGTATGTATCTACTATATACTATAGTACTGCAGAGTAGAATAACATTATGATGGATAGAGGAATCTAGATTATAAACAACCCATTATCATTTTTCACGTCACCATGACATTCGTAGCCTGGATAAATACAGTCCATCCACACGTACAGTAGAGGCATTTCAAAATGACCAAAATCAATCAGCTTCATTCTCAAGACATCAGGACAATGAATTCTGCTGGAAGTTCCAGTCGCGAAATACACCGCCATCTGAAATCTGTTGGTGTAGACGTAACACTGAGCACCATCAGAAGACATTATAAAGAACGAATATCACGCAAACGCAATCCTCGCAAAATTAATCGGTAAGTAGCTTGTCCTTATACCACTATCACAATTTATACACTGTCATGTGTTTGTTAGGCTTTAAATGTCAAATATTTAAATTAATGTTATTCTCTTATTTTACAGAGCCGTTGTCGCAGCCAT
>JAAGKR010002076.1:68559-81169 GCA_011419295.1 Clarias macrocephalus | reverse complement strand
GAGAAACACAAAAAATGGACAACTATTTATTTAATTATAATTATAAGTATGTATCTACTATATACTATAGTACTGCAGAGTAGAATAACATTATGATGGATAGAGGAATCTAGATTATAAACAACCCATTATCATTTTTCACGTCACCATGACATTCGTAGCCTGGATAAATACAGTCCATCCACACGTACAGTAGAGGCATTTCAAAATGACCAAAATCAATCAGCTTCATTCTCAAGACATCAGGACAATGAATTCTGCTGGAAGTTCCAGTCGCGAAATACACCGCCATCTGAAATCTGTTGGTGTAGACGTAACACTGAGCACCATCAGAAGACATTATAAAGAACGAATATCACGCAAACGCAATTTTCACAAAATTAATCGGTAAGTAGCTTGTCCTTATACCACTATCACAATTTATACACTGTCATGTGTTTGTTAGGCTTTAAATGTCAAATATTTAAATTAATGTTATTCTCTTATTTTACAGAGCCGTTGTCGCAGCCATAGAAACCATCACTAGGCAAAACGACGAAATGGTTTCAAGCTCAGCGAAAACACAACTGTGGCATGACAGTGGACATCAGTGAGAGATCATTCAGAGAATCAGGCAAAAACTTGGTTGGAGATAAAGGAAACCTTTGCACTGTCCCATGATCCGCGACAAAAATAAAGCGATACGACTCCAACAAGCTCAAACATGGATCAATGAAGAGGAAAAAATCCACGACGTCATGAATCCCATTGAGATGGTGTGACATGCTCTGAAAGACTATATTCGAAAAAAAGAAGCAAAACCGACTACAAAATCAGATTTAATTGCTGCCATTAATAAATTCTGGTTTGAGGTACTTACAGAAGAGGCATGTAATAAATACATAAGTAGGTTGTTTAAAGTTCTTCCAGTCGTGGTTAAAGATCAGGTTGGACACACTGGAATGTAACTAAACACTGCATTTATGACCAAAAAAATTAAAGCTTTGAGATGATATATTTGTTGTATGTTGTGTTTATTTGATTAAACTTAAACCATTTTAAGTTCTTTAATAATGAACACAGATATAAAAAATACATAGAAATACACAAAATCATGTTTGCTTCAGGATTGGAAACAAAATTGTTTTAGGCTTTGTTAAAGATTATACACATTCTTATGCAGAATTGAGGGGTTTAATATGAATTAACAAGACCGAGCTGATGGTTTCGCCAGCAAAACATAGAATAAATAGAAATAAAATGTTTAATGGTTCCAATTAAATCACACTTCATAGTTGGAGTTGATACTTTCAGTGTAATTCAGAAATTTACTGAATATATTCAGATTTTGTAAAATAACGACAACCGTTTCCTTCCGAGACTTTAGTCTGCATCACAATGAACTGAAGCTCTGCACGTATTCTTTCCTTGTTTTAATCTGTAATATTTAAGTGAAATATATTTACCGTATATGTCTAAATATTCCTTTTTGTTTATGGACATGTGTATTACGAAGTGAAGACCTGTTGTTCAGTTGCTCCCTGCACGGTGTATCTGCACGGAGAGTGTGTGTGTGTGTGTGTGTGTGTGTGCTTGTGCGTGTCTGATAGTGTTAACTAACTACCTGATTCGTGAATGTCATCATATCATATTAGTAAATATTCTTATATGCACATGAAGTGCTTCTGGCTTTTTATAATAATAATCTTTTTTTTTTTTTTTGCTGTTTGTGTCCAGCATTGAATAATTATTTCATCCATTATTTGACAGTGGTTGGAAATAATAGATGGAATGTGACTGTTAATTTATGACTGAAATAAAGCTGTTCATCGCCGTGCGTTAACCCCAATTTGTGAATAAACTTTCACTTTACAAAAAGGCAGCGTTTTGATCAAAAGGCTGATAAACACGTGCGATTTATCGATAAAAATCCCAGAAAGTCATCGCGTCTCGCAATAATGCCGATAAAACATAATACACATGTCCATAAATAAAAAGGAATATTTAAGCATATACATAAAATACATTTCACTTATTATTTCACTGTATTAGTCTACACTGCGAGTACTTAGTGGCTTTTCAGAGCCACTGAAAAGTTTAATGTTTTTCATGCAGTGACTTCCACCATTCAGCCCATATCCAAAAGAGCAGCAACTCAATGGTTTTTCAGTCACAATCACTGTTTATTTTGTACTTCACATTGTGTAGATGACAACGATACAACATGTATACAAATTTGTGCTAAATGACAAGAATAATACATATGGTGCAGGATTTTTTCAGTTTTATACACAACATACATGTTTACTATAAGTAACTGGTGCAAGATTACAGAAGTCCCAGCATGTTGTGAGCTGATCACCAGGGTAGAATCTTCACCATAAGCTTTATTAGCAGGAAAGAAGGCAAAGTTTCATGTCACACCACTGTTTAAATCAGTTCCATTTGGCATCACTACATTTCAGCTGCTTCTACATCGTTCAGACACAGGCGTTCATTGTAGTAATGTGTACAGGAAGTGATGTAATGCTCAATGATGTCAGAGTAGATTACAACACATTTTTGTCATTTTGTGCTGAGTTGAAGCATAATGCTGATACCATTCATTTTCGCCATAAAATATATAGTTATTTTTCAGCAATAACAGTTCCAGTTGGGGAAAATGACCTTTCTGACCCTCTATAACACATTAAGCAGTTAAGATGTTACCATGGTTACAAGAACAGGGTTTATCATATATACAGAAAAACAAAAAATCAAAATCAATTTTCTGTAAAACAAATATTAGATTAAAAATTTAAAAAGCCACAAACAGTATCAAAACTCAGTCACAGTTATTGTTATGGAGCTTCTACTCCAGAATATGAATGTATATGAATATGAATGATTCAGCTACCAAACTGCTGGAAATGTTAGACAGGTTCTAACGCTTCACCAAAATGGCTTCATGCTGAGAAGAGGTCTGAGCTGAGACTCCTGTCATATGACCTCCCTGGTGAGTTCATAATTCTTAATTCTGAAAAACAGAGTAGAGCATCAATATAAGCAAGTGTTACAGTGGTCTGTGTGTGTCTTAGAGAGAGAGAGAGAGAGAAGGTAAACCACAAGATTTTCTTGTCTATTCTTGCAAGCTTTGGAATCTGTGGCACGACATGGCAATTGTTTGCCCTTTACCTAGAAGATCATTTGTATGAGGGGATCCACATCTTCTCCATGCAGATGCTCCACTGGTGCCCCACAAGGCTCCGTACTTGGTCCTCTTCTGTTCTGCATCTATACCCAATCTCTAGGTGAGGTCATATCCTTGCACTGCTTTTCATACTGTTGTTATGCCGATGACACTCAACTCATTCTCTCCTTTCCTCCCTCAGACACTCATGTTTCCACGAGGATCTCAGCATGTCTGACAGACATCTTATCTGGGATGGCAACTCATCGGCTGAAAATTAATCTCTGTAAAAACGAAGTGCTGGTCATCCCAAGTGAGTCATCATCAACATCAGATCACCCCTTCTGCCTGCAACCTTGAGGTACATCTGGACAATCAAGTGTCATTTTCCACACATATTGCTAACCATACTCACTCACTCACTCTTGATTTCTCATAACATCAGAAGAAATAGCCCATTTCTTTCCACACAGGCTATTCAGTCCCTTTTTTTTTCAAGACTTACTCCTGGCAGGTCTGGCTCTGTGTGTAACATTCGTTCCCTGCAGCTGATCCAGAATGCACCTCCAGGACTTGTTTTCAACCTTTATAAATTTCCCACACTACCCCACTTCACGGCACCTTCCAATGGCTTCCTGAGCACTTTGTATGTCGATCTGGATAAGAGCATGTGCCATAAGGCTAAATGTAAATGTGTGTGTGTGTGTGTGTGTGTGTGTGTGTGTGTGTGTGTGTGTGTGTGTGAAACTTACTCTAGTCTCTCTAGTGTACAGTGTGGATCCTTCAGAAGATCAGATAGCAGCTTCACTCCTGATTCTTCTGGATTATTATCATGAAGATTTAATTCTCTTAGGTTTGATGAGGAGTTTGAACTCAGAGCTGAAGCCAGAGCAGCACAACCTTCATCTGTAATACTACAGTAAGGCATCCTGCAAAAAAGAAAACCTTCTCTCATTTAACACACTCTGTTTTAGCATTAGCAACATGATCTGCATTAGCACCATGATCTGCACAAATTCTTTATATACAGCACTTTTTGGGTCCATTTGACACATTAAAATATTTCAGACACTGTTTAAAGTCTCTCTCACCCTCTCTCTCTCTGTGCATGCTTGTGTGTGCGTGTATGTACATGTGTGGATGTTTGGTTGTATGTGGGGGTTTGTACCTCAGTATCTCCAGTGTACAGTGTGGATTCTCCAGTCCAGCAGCAAGCAGCTTCACTCCTGAATCCTGCAGGTTATTTCCATTTAGGTTAAGTTCTTTCAGACTGGAGAACTTTGAGCTGAGAACTGAGGACAGAGCTCTACAGCTTTGCTCTGTCAGATTACAATCACACAGTCTGGAAGAAATATGCAGAAATATCAAAACACTGATCTTAAACACACACCATAAGCACTTAAACACTGCCATAATAGAGCTAAAGTTTAATTAAGCAATATCATGAGAGAAGTTTTGTTGTACTGATAGATATAGTTTTTTGTTACAAACACCATTTATTATCAAGAGATTATTATTTGTTTCTTTATTTAACCAGTCATTTTGCTCTGCCAACTCATATCCTTCCGTGCCTTACAGAACTAACTAACCCTGACTGGCAGAGCTGGAGAACGATAGGTTGCGACTGTCAGTTGGAGTAATTAACAGGGGTGAGGGTTGTAGCCAAAAGGTGAGAGGAATAAACAATGGAGTAGGTGCTCCGTCCTGTACATCACAAAAGTTTCTCTTTATATTTACAATTATTCTGCTTTAGAATATATTTGGCAAGGTCTCTAGACTAGGGACTTTCAACTCCTTGCACCAATTTGGTGAGTCCTGGTCTTGTTGTGATGTAATATGCTGCCAGTGCAGGTTCAGCACTCAGGCAATATCTCCACTTGTACAGCAATGATTGACTCCCGTGCAGCATGTAATTCCATGAATTGCATCACCGCAGGGAAACTACAGCTCAACTATACAGTCTATGCAAAAGTCTAGGCACCCCTTGATAAATAACAGATTTTGATGATTTTTTTATTGAAAAAAATTAACACCGTCTCTCTTGGAAATGGAAAAAATTCACAATATTTTCAGCAAAAATTGATACATAGGTCTTATGCCGTAAATTGAACAAAAAAAAAAAAACATTTTTATGGCACTGTGCAAAAGTTTGGGCACCCTAAGAGTTCCAGAGTCTCAAATTATTTTTACAAGGTTTCAGACCTTAATCAGCTCGTTAGAGCTGATGCATGGCAACAGCTGTCATTAGTAAATGCCAATTTCAAAGCTTTTCAAAACCTGGTGCACACACTTGCGGACACTCAACAACCCTGGGTTCCTCTAAGCAGCTGTGTGAGACTCTGAAAATGAAAGTTATTGATACCCACAATGCAGGAGAAGCTACAAGAAGATAGCAAAGTGTCGTCAGCTTGCAGTTTCCACAGTGAGAAATGTCATTAAGAGATGCAGTTCAGGGGAACTGTGGATATCAAGAAGAAATCTGGGAGACCAAGAAAACACTGGGAGAGAAGAGAACTGCTCGTATGCTGGTCAGAAAGGCAAATCAAAAGCCCCATTTGACTGCAAAAAACTTGCAGGAAGATTTAGCAGACTCAGGAGTGGTGGTGCACCGTTCCAAGAGCTTCATGGAAGAGTCAGCAGAAGAAAACCTTATATGCGTGCCCATCATAAAATCCAACATCAGAAGTATGTAACAGAACATCTACAGACGCCTGATGGACTGGTGAAGTTGAAATAGAACTCTTTGGCCACAATCAGCAAAGGCATCTTTTGGAGGAAAAAAAGGAGCAGCATTTCATGAAAAGATCACCTGGCCAACTATGAAGTATGGGGTTGTGTTGCTTTGGGGTTGTTTTGCAGCCAATGGCACAGGAAACATTGTGGAGGAAAGAATGGATTTCACTAAATACCAGCAAATACTGAAAGCAAACGTCACACCATCTGTAAAAAAAAAAAAAAGCTGATTCTGAAAAGAGGATGCCTTCTACAATAGGACAATGATCCTAAACATACCTCGAAATCCTCTATGGAAAACCTCAAGAGTCGCAAGCTGAAGGTTTTGGAACGGCCATCACAGTCCCCTGATTTAAACATCATTGAAAATTTGTGGGTAGATCTTAAAAGAGCTGTGCAGGCAAGACAACTAAAGAATATTACAGAACTAGAAGCCTTTTGCAAGGAAGAATGGGAGGAAATCCCAAGTACAAGAATTCAAAGACTTTTAGCGACTATAAAAAGCATTCCAGAGGAAGACTAATTATGCAGGGTGCCCAAAGTTTTGCACAGTCCCAAATTTTTTTTATTTTTCACTTTGACATAAATAACTAATATAATGAATTAATAATATGACAAAAGTAACTATGCACCAGTGTTTGCTGAAAATATTCTGCATTTTCCCCATTTCCAAGAGCAACTGTGTTAATATCTTTTAAATTAAAAAATCACCAACACAAACACGCCAAAGTGGCTCAATAATAGATAATAGATCTGGTGACTGTGCAGTCCATGAGAGATGTTCAACTTCACTTTAATGTTCATCAAACAACTCTGTCACCAGTCTTACTGTGTGTATTGTTGCATTATCATCCTTATACATGCCACAGCCTTCAGGATACAATGTTTGAACCATTGGGTGCACATGGTCCTCCAGAATGGTTCGGTAATCCTTCTAGCACAAGTATTGGGCCTAGGGAATGCCATGATATTGCAGGCCAAACCATTACTGATCCAGCTCCATGCTTCACTCTGGGCATGAAACAGTCTGGGTGGAACGCTTCTTTGGGGCTTCTCAACATCGTAACTCTCTCATATGTGGAAGAGACAGTGACGGTGGACTCACCAAAGAACAATGCATGTTTCACATTGTCCACAGCCCAAGATTTTTTCTGATGGCATCGTTGAATGGATACAATTCGGGTTAGCACCCGGCCATCCCTTTCAGACGGCTTCCTCTTGCGTCCACAGTTACTCCTGTTGGATGTGGTTCGTCCTTCTTTGTGGTATGCTGACATTACCCTGGATACCGTGGCTCTTCATACATCACAAAGACTTGCTGTCTTGGTCATAGATGCACCAGTGAGACACGCACCAACAATTTGTTCTTTTTTTTAACTCTGTCACCCTTAATGTTGTGCTACACAAATTAACCATATCTCTCAAATATTTTTCACAAATCTGTCAAAATCTGTGATAGTGAGCACTTCTCCTTTGCCGAGATAATCGATCCACCTTGATATGGTGTTCCATGCATGATTATTGCACAGGTGCAGTGGGGGTGGCACGGTGGTGTAGTGGTTAGCACTGTCGCCTTGCACCTTCAGGGTCTGGTTTCGATTCCCGTTTCTGTGTCCATGAAGTTAGCATGTTCTCCCTGTGCTTGGTGGGTTTCCTCCGGGTACTCCGGTTTCCTCCCACAGTCCAAAGACTGTGGGTTAGTTTAATTGGCATTCCCAAATTGGCTGTAGTGTGTATGTGTGTGTGCCCTGCGATGGGTTGGGACCCTGTCCAGGGTGTACCCCGCCTTGTGCCCTAAGTCTCCTGGGATAGGCTCCAGGCCGCCCGTGACCCTGAATACAGGATTAAGCGTTATAGAATATGAGTGAGTGAGTGTTGCACAGTGATTTGGGGCTTTTATTCTGACTGGGATTTGCAGGTGCAGTTGAACTTGACTTCCCATTCTGAGGCGTAGTTGGACACAACTGTGACTGACTGGCTTGTTAATTGACAGCGTAGGTGGAAGAAAAGGAAAGGATGTATTTTATGAAAAACTTTTAAAGAGGCTGGTGAGGCAACATGAAAGGGGTCGTCAACTGAACAGTGAGCTTCTGGAAGATAATGTGGGACACAAAAGTGGGGCACACAAGGTGGTGAGGAAGACATGGGGTCCGTTCTTCGTACGTCGCCAACTCAGTTAGCTGGATTTGATTGTTGTGGATTTGTCCTGATCTTGGATTGTTTCGTTCTTCTAAGTGAATCTCGCACTTGTTGTCATAGCAACATGTCCGTAAGCTTAAAGCTGCTCGGGAGCAGGTTTATTTCATGTAAACAGGATTTAGGCTGCGCTACTGGCGGGTTATGATTGGTTAAAATGGCGAGGTCACATCTGATTGGTTAAAGAACATGACTGACTGACGCGGACTGACTCACGTGGGAAAAGAAAAGTATCTTGCATGAATATATGGATGGATGTATTTAAACATACATACAGTATCTGTATACATGTGTGTGTGTCTGTGGTCATCATCCGTGTGTTAATCTCCGTGTGTGTCTAATCATATGTAACATTCTGTCCCCCGATTGCGTCTATATAAGTGGAGGTTATTTTCTCAAATCTGTCTCAGTCATGTCTTGTCCATTTATGAGAGCAACCGGTTACTGAAGGTGTGAAGATTATTCACAGAGTTTGTCAGATTCCTGGTGTATTGTGTGATGGACAGGATCCTTTAGCACAGCATGACAATATACTTCTTACTAGACTTGTCCTTGTACTTCACTTTTACACTGTAAACCCGATTAAGTTAGAAAAACTCAAAATATTTGAGGTCATCAGTTACATAATTTTTTTTAAAGTAATGATGTTTCCAATTTTAAGTAAACAGAACTATCAATATTTGAATTTGTTGAACTTGTTGCAAATAAATGAATTCAATCAAGCGCGGGAATCGTACCCGGGTCTTCCGCTTGGCAGGCGAGACACCGACCACTGAGCCACCAGAGCACTTTAGATTTAAATTGGTGGAACTTTAAGGTGAAAGTTACTTATGATTACTTAAAATATCAAATTTGTTCAGCTAACTTTAAATGAATACAAATAGGATTTGAGAGTATATATATATACACACACACACACACACACACACACACACACACAACATGTAACACGGGCAGCACTCACGTATTTAATAATTATTTTTATTTTAAATTATCTTTATTAAAGTTTGAAATTCTTCATAACCCTCTAATAAAAGCTTTTGCTCCGCTTGAGTAATAAACTGAGCTGCTCTTTTGCCATTTCGTCACCCAGTCGCAGGGGTTGTGATCAGTGTTTCTACTGTTGATGCATGTCGCCTTTTAAACAAACGCACGAACGCGCAATAATCCTAGACAACTCAATCCAGCGATACTAATCATCAACAACAGGTGTGTCGAACAATCGAATTAGCCGCATCGTAATTAGCACAATGATCTCATCTTAGATCTGTCAATTCATCTCGGATGTTTCAAGCGACGTACGAAGAACGGATCTATGGTGGCCTTGTTGTTGTTGTTTTTTGTTTTTTTTTTTTGTTTTTTTTTTAAAACCCTTTTCCTACCATGCTGAAAAAACAGCATAGACCAGCATAGCTGGTGACCAGCTTGATCAGCATATGTTGTGTTTTGGTGCTGGTATACTGGTCACTTTACTGATGCTGGTCCACAGCATATTAAAACCAAAACACAACATATGCTTGTATAATTGTTGGTCAAGCTGGTGACCATTAAACTCGTAGGCTCCTCCCATCATGCCAGCATCTTACATTGCCACCAAAAATCTTGGTGTAATCGAGAGGATCACACTAAACAAACCTTCACACATTCAGAGATCCTGTGGAATCCAGGCTTCGATGGGTCAGAGCTATTTTGGTGGCACAAGGGGGACCTACACAATATCAGGTAGGTTATGGCTGAAAGTTGTGTAATATTTCGTGTTTGCATACCTCAGTATCTCCAGTGTACAGTGTGGATTCTCCAGTCCAGCAGAGAGCAGCTTCACTCCTGAATCCTGCAGATTATTCTTACTCAGGTCCAGTTCTCTCAGACTGGAGTTTGAGCCGAAAACTGAGGACAGAACTCTACAGCTTTCCTCTGTCAGATTACACACACTGAGTCTGAAAAAAAAATTTACTTGCTGTATTTATCTGATTGTGAAATTCTGTTTCCACTGTCTCCCTGAGCACAAGGTTATAATGTAATAAAAATATAAAATTAACAGTCTGTGTATGAAGTTGGACAGATCCATATGAGACTCATATGAGACAATGTATTTAATTTTCTGATAATAACAGAGCCACTCTGATCAAACATGCCTCTTTATTTGCTTGCAGTGTGTTCAACACCTGTGGAATAATTTACACATTTACATGTTTTACTGCTTTATTTCAGGGTGTAGATCCAAGTCTTTACACTCACAGGCCACTTTGTTATGTACATCTTTTCAAGATTTGTTAGCACAAATATCCAATCAGACAACCTCACTGCAGCAGCTCACTGCATTTATTCATGTAAACATGGTCAAGACATTCTGCTGAAGTTCAAACCGAGCATCAGAATGGGGTCATTACTACTTTGAAACATGTTTTTTTTTTCAAGTAACTTGAAGCATGCACTATAAAACTGATTCTGTGGCCTTGTAAATTTTGCAATAATAAAAAGGTTATGTTCTTAAGATCAATAACTGAATAAAATTACATACGTGATTGAGTTGGACATATTAAAATAAATGCCTAAAAAATATTTTATTATTATTAAACTTATTATTAGAAGTTTACACTATAATTTAAGTTTATTTCACTAACTGAATATATTTTAACATGAACTTAATATTTCTGATACATTTCAATCAAAATACTTTATGATGGAGTAATTATAGTTCTTTAAACTAATCAGTATAATCATCACTCATTCCAACTTAATATTCTTTATGTTTAACAACATGCACTTAAATTGAGTAAGAGCAAGAGCTCATGGGAAGTCTGATGAGGCTGTGAGAACGGGCAAGAAGCACCTGGAACACTGATTACAAATCCTGTTAAGTAAGCAGCTAGCACAAGTTAGTGAATTAATGACTGCCTGCAGGCATATACAACTTTATACTTTTCTGAATGCCCATCACAGCCATTCTCGATGGCTAATGATAGCTACCTAGCAATAGGCAAGTCCTGCTGTTCATTGTGATTTTGCTTTTTTGTTCCAACCACCAAACTGTTCAGCTAAAGCTCGGTGAATACAGATACAGTGGCACCTTGGATTGCGAGTAACGTGGTTTACGAGTGTTCCGCAAACCGAGCAAAGATTTTTAATACATTTTTAATTGGAAACCGAGCAAGTATTAGTTTACGAGTGCAGAGTATCATGTATCACGCATGTGACTCTTATTTTGACCCCGAGCGGCAAGTGATCACAACTGAGCCAATGATTTTTATCTCTCTTGCGCTGCGGGAATTATGGGTAACCGTCTCCCCTGCTGCGTCTTAGTGCTCATCTCTTACTGGTATAATCAACAGCTCCCTCTCTCTTCTGTGTGCGCGCGCGTAATTTGACGCTGTGCCCCACACACACACTTTTCTCATGTGTACTTTGTGTGAGCGTGTGCGCGTAATTTGACACAGACACACACAAACACACAGATCTCCCAGGCTGCACACGCACTTTATTAACACAGAAAACTCAGCTCTGTCGCGATTCTTTTCAAAGGTAAGGTGCTGGTTCATTTGTTTTTTTTACTTTACAGCAGTGATTCCATTAGTATACTCGCGCGAGTATCATTAGAGAGGATTCTTTTTTTCCCCCCGTTAAAACAGTGTTTGCATTTGTATGTTAGTTGTGAAACTTAAAAAGCGAGGTGTGGGAGGGAGAAGGGGAGAAGTGTGTAAGACGAGGCGAGGGGCTAATTCCACACACACACATGCAGATGTGTGACGAGCGGTTTTCTAGTTTTGTCGCGGCACCTCACGGCGACGGTATGCTGTTGCTGGCTTTTACCACTGAGTGGCGCTATATAACTATAGACCGACGTGTCAGACCTTAGTTCATTCTCTCAAGGATTAATGAGCCGTAGCTTCTTTAGAGCTGCATGTAGTAGCGGAAAAAATCAAGTGTAACATTGTACTTAAACAAATTCATAATCACAGTACTAAAATTACAGTACAAATGTAGAATAAAATTTTATTAGTATTGAATTTTTGTGCCTAGTTAGGCGGCCCCGCTTCTTCGCACACCTGCAGTGTGTGCCTAGGCCGCCTACCTAGTGAGCTTCAAAGTGAGTGAGGAGCGATACTGATTTGGGCGCACGCCCATCACAGGCGCACACAAGTATACATTTACTTTGCTTAAATTTGAAGCAAATAAGAAATGGCTATATGTATTACTATAATTTTAGTACTGTGATTGTATTTTATAATGTTTTGCCAGCGGCGGTACAGCGCAACGGGGGTCATTATTTATTATTTATTATACGTAACAGCGTACTGCATTCCATTCTCATAATACCGCAAAAACACAAGCGGGGCTGAAAGATAACAACATCTGCTTACGCAGTAGCACGTCCTGACAATGTTTTAATTCTATAGTCATTTAGTTTAATTTATTTCGGTATTATCTACTACAGATTTAAAGAACACAACATTTAAGATGACCCAAAACCCTACACTGTAAACCCGATTAAGTTGGCAAAACTCCAAATATTTGAGGTAATCAGTTACATCA